>JADBJO010003639.1:72500-80000 GCA_016801955.1 Conus betulinus | reverse complement strand
ACGCACGCACGCACGCACGCACGCACGCACGCACGCACGCACGCACGCACGCACGCACGCACGCACAAAATAAAATACAAAATGTCGTCGTTGATGAGATTACAAAGTGTTGAAATTCCATTAAAAAACATTTCATTTTGTAGATAGTAATCAATGTCTATCAGTAACTTAACAGTATTCAGTTCAGCCAAAAATGTGAAAAGATCTTAACACATTTGTCAACAGATCCTGTATCCGACGTTTCTTCCAGATCCGCTGCCACGGATCCGCATCAAAATGCATCCGTTTCGTCCTCACGCTACAATTCATCTTTGCACCAAGTTTGGTTAAAATCCGTGCAGTAGTTTGAGTGAAAGCAATACGTGCAATATTCTTGCTGAATTTTTTGTTTACTATGCATTCGTACCGCAGAAGCAGGGCAACCTTTAAAAGGTTCGACCTTGGATCGCGTTTCATCTTTTGAAAGCTTGGTCAAAAACAGATTCACTTCTTCCTGCGTAATCCTGCTAACAGGCAGAAAAAAAAGAGAGAAAAAAAGACAACAAACAAGCAGACAGACAGACAAACAAACAAACAGACGCCGGCGGAAACAGCCTCCTCAGCGAGCAATAATAATAACATAATAGAAGACACAGAAGACACCAAGAAAGGTTTACATTACACCACACTGCCCGACTCGTAACAACAACGCAACAAACAAAAATAACAGTAATAATCGTGATAATAATATTTGGAATGTCGACACAGCGTGTCTGCGATGTTGGCGGGTTTGTTTCTTTGGCTTTGTTTTGTTTAATTCCTTCTTCTTCTCCCCAATGAGAAATTATTCACTGCTGACAGAAAGTTTTAGCTTTTTGTCAGACGCGCTGATATGCTCTTTCACGTAGGGTTTATCTGCGCTATTTCGCAATGCGGAGTTTGACGAAATAAATGAAAAAAAGGGGTCTTATAACGTAGTGCGTGGAGCAAAACTGGCTGACATTTAGGGTGCTGTGTTTGGTGCTCTGTTCTTGTCGTGAGGGGGTAAAGGGAAGGGGGTGGGTGCACGCTGGCATTGTGTGTGTGTGTGTGTGTGTGTGTGTGTGTGTGTGTGTGTGTGTGTGTGTGTGTGTGTGGTGATGTGTGTGTGTGTGTGTGGTGTGTGTGTGTGTGTGTGTGTGTGTGTGTGTGTGTGTGTGTATGTGTGTGTGTGTGTGTGTGTGTGTGTGTGTGTGTGTGTGTGTGTGTGTGGTGTGTGTGAATGTGAGTGTGTGTGTATGTGTGTGTGTGTGTGTTGTGTGTGTGTGTGTGTGTGTGTGTGTGTGTGTGTGTGTAAGAGAGAGACACACAGAGAGAGGGGGGAGGGGCTAAGGGGGGGAAAGCGAGTGAGCGAGAGAGAGAGAGAGAGAGAGAGAGAGAGAGAGAGAGAGAGAGAGAGAAAGAAAAGAAAGAAAGAAAAGAAAGAAAGAAAGAAAGAAAGAGAGAGAGAGAGAGGCAGGCATACAGACAGAGAAAGTGAGACACAGAGACAGTGACACACACACACACACACACACACACACACACACACACCACACACACCACACACACACACATGCACACACAGACAAGACAGACAGACAGAGAGAGAGAGAGAGGGAGAGAGAGACGACAGAGGGAGAGAGAGAGAGAGAGGAGAGAGAGAGAGAGAGAGAGAGAGACAGACAGACAGACAGACAGACAGACAGACATACAGACGGAATGATTACTGAGCGAGGGATTGTTTCTGAAAATAATTCCGGAACAGTAATATTTAACATTAAAATTAATGACATACATCAAAACAATGAAAAGCATAGCACAACTTCCGCCAGAAGTAAATTACAGAGACATAGAATAAGAATAACAGCTGTGCATTTGTAAATACACATGCGTCTGTGCGACTGTGTGCAAGGATCTCTGTGTGTGTGTGTGTGTGTGGTGTGTGTGGTGTGTGTGTGTGTGTGTGTGTAGTATGTTGAACAAATAATAGGTAAAAAACGAGAGGAAAGAAACAACCCCTCTGTCACTATAGCGACGTCTTACCAAATATGTAATAATAACGAAAGTGATGAGGAGGGGGGGGGGGGGGGGGGGGGGGGGGGGGGGGGGGGGAAAGCTTTGGGGGATGGGATAGAAAGAAAATGGGAATGAAAAAAAAAAAACAGAAAAAAAACCACAACGGAGCAGAAAAACCAGCGTAGACAGTAGTACTCCATCCTTCAGTCTTTTGATAGATTTAAGAAAGTTTTTAGAGAAACGAGGTGGGAGCAATTTTGAGAGAAAAGGAAGAAAATACAGATGCACATATGTTTTTTTTCTTTTTTTTTTTTGGGTGGGTGGGTGGGTGGGGTATAGCTTACTATGAACATCAATTTGCTTTCCGAACAGGATAGGTCTTCCAGTGAATAAAACTGGGAACAGATGCTGGGGCACATGAAAACTGGCATGAAGGAATTCATTGTTTCATCCCAGCCCTGGACACGTGTTTGTATGTTTTATGAATTATGGGACTGGCGATTTGTCTTGAGAAAGTCGGTCACAACAGACAGAATTGACTCAGTTATACACACACACACACACAAACACATACACACACACACACACACACACACACACACACACCACACACACACACACACACACACACCCCGCGTGTGCGTGCGCACACGCATGCACACATGTACCTACGCAGGCACAAGGACGCACGCATGCACGCATGCACGCACTCACACACACACACACACACACACACACACACACACACACACACACACACACACACACACACACACACACACACACACACACACATAAGGACGCCACGGGAACGTTCGAATGAATTCTCTGCCCCCACTCCTCCACCCTCCCCCGCCCTCCCCCTTCCCCCCTCCAACGTTTCCCGAGTTGGCGGATAGTTTATGAGCTGTGTGACAGCGTAATTAGATCATTAACTCTTTCCTTCAGCCGACAGTGGGAGTGAGATCCAGATCGACCTTTAGTCCCGTCAGTCTGCCAGTCTTCACATGTGAAGGTGTGTCGGCCATGTATTGAAATCGGGTGGATTTCTTTCTTCTTTTTTTTCTTTTTCTTTGATAAACCACAAAGTACACTACTCAGGTTTTACGTGAGGTGACCGGAGGCAAAGATTTGAAAGACATGTTTTAAAAGGAATTTTACGTAGCTCCGCCGATGAACATGGACAAACGAATGACAAGAGAAAACACGACGCGTTTCGACCTCGGAGGTCTTCTTCAGGCAATATAAACCACATTCAGGACAGAGAAAACGAAGCACAAGCGATATACAACGACCACAAGGGCGCATCTAAAAACGCATGACGTGAAACCAAACACACGACAACGGTTCGTTACTTTCGCTGTGTTCGTTTTGTTTAGAAAGAGAATTTTATTTTCTCCTCCTCTCTTTAATGATGGCCGTGATTATGCAGAAATTAACTTGACGTGTGCACGTCAAAACTGAAGTTCGCTGAAATTGTGTTACACTCGTAATTCTCCCGCTAAGATGCAGGCTTTGAACTCGTCCGGTTCCGAAGTATGTCTGTCGGCAAGACGGAGAAAAACAAAACTACTGAACCGATTTTTGCCGAAGTTTGGTGGAGACATGGACTGTGTGGTCTAAGAAGGAACTCCTACAGTTCTGCTGGGGGTGCGGGTCAACAGGAGAATTCAGTGAACAGTTTGGAGACCGTGAGATGAATCTGAAGTAGGGTTTGATGGAAGTTAAGAAGACTTTTCGACGTCGGTGGAAGTCTGCGAACTCCCGATTGTCCCCTCTAGACTGTGTTTGGCTATATAGTTGCCCAGTCTTGACTTTCAGCAGTCTTCGTCAATGTTCGCCATAGATACATTCCTCATTCGCCGCTCTTCTGTTCGTTTGATTTGCATTTCTGAAGCTTCTGTAGGTCGTTCTTTCTTTCTTTATTTGTTTATTCCTTCGTCTGAATATACTTACTTACTTACTTACTACTTAGGCCCATAGCTCAAGGGTGAGCATAGGCCAACGAGTATACATAAGTATCCAAATGATGCTTTTGTTCATACAAACAGGATGAAAGAGTCAGTGCACCTAAACATTAGAACAGAAATAACCGCAGACGGTGTGTATCATAACGCTAAATCACATTGAACTTTACATTCTTTTTTTTTTTTTTTAAATTTTTTTTTTTTTTTTTTGTTCGCAGGCTGATACTCCTGCGGACACCCCCTGTACAGGGAGTGGAGTTTTGTGTGTATGACCGTTTTTTTTTATCCCGCCATTAAGGCAGCCATACTCCAACTTCGGGGAAGGTGCATGCTATGTGTAACGTGTCATCCATACCAATGGCCAAACTGGCCTTCTCTTCCGAAAGTTGGTGACGGGATTTGACGTGTGTGCAAGATGTTATGCGTGCGTTCACACACGGAACCTCGGTTTATAGTCTCATTCAAAGGACTGTATGGGGAATGGAGTCAGAACCAATGTTAACTCCAAGGGAAAAAATCCCCCTGTACCGAAACGGCCCGGCGGAGACTCGAACCCAACCCAAGGATCACGAGGATCACCTGTCCTTTGCATTCGAATGTCCAGCGGTAAACAGAACACACAGAACTGCGTGGTGAGCAAATGGCGACGGAAAAAAAAGAGGTTGGAAAAAAATAGGCGGATGGAGGGCACCACTTAATAAAAATGCCAGCAATAAAAGACGCAGGAGGAAACTAGGAGGATAGAAGCAAAACAAAAAACATCTTTAATGGTCGTATCTATTTGAGGTGATCAGGTAGAGGAAGATGAGCATCTTGGGAGAGTTTTTCCGGGAGAGAAGGGACTTTGTCGTTCACCGACCACCGGAGCGATAACAAAATTAGACTGGGCAGCGACAATAGCAGTTTTCTGTTTCTGTCTTTACTACGTGGAGTTCCAATGATTCGAACTTGCAACGGCAGTCTACAAACCTGGAGCTCTTGCAAAGGATTCTTCACTACGACTGATTATCATATCCGGCAAACTGTGTAGAAATGGTTCTGTTTGACGAACACTTTGAAAAAAAAAAAAGTACATCAGCGTCACCACCTGCGCGAATTTGCTCTAAGATCCCCGTGTTATGACCGCTACTGACATTCTCCTCTGGCTCCTTGCTAGAGACTCTAACACAAAGTCATGCAGTAAGGAAAAACAAACAAAACAAACAAAAAAAAACAAAACACAAGGACAGCAAGTTTTGTTCCCATCGTGCAACAATTAAAAGCTGATGATTCCAGTTCCAAACCGATGCTGATAGAGGGTAGGTATCCATTTTTCTAGCATATCAGTAGGCAGACCTGGAAATGTTAAGTGAGTCGGGAAGAAGTACACATTGGCTTAAAACTAAATAAGAGAGAGAGAGAGAGAGAGAGAGAGAGAGAGAGAGAGAGAGAGAGAGAGAGAGAGAGAGAGAGAGAGAGACAGAGACAGAGACAGAGACAGAGTGACAGAGAGACAGAGAGAGACAGAGACAGAAACAGAGAGACTTCTTTCCAGAGAGAGAGAGAGAGAGAGAGAGAGAGAGGAGCTGAGAGAGAGAGAGAGAGAGAGAGAGAGAGAGAGAGAGAGAGAGAGAGACAGACAGGACAGACAGACAGACAGACAACGACGTCGACAGGCAAACAGACAAGAACAGAACACTTTAAAAAAAAAAGAAGGAAACCACAGGAGATTGACTCCCAATCTACCCAAAACTCGTGCACACCCACCCCTCCCCCACCCCTCCCCCCCAACTCCTGTTTCCCTCCACCCTCACTTCCCTCCCCTGGTGGGCTGGAATTCATTCAGACAGCCACCCCAGCTCTCCTCACCACCTCATTAGGCGGCAAAGCTCCAGTTCCCTCCCCCCCCTCTCTGTCTGCCCGGCTCAGTCCAGCTGGTGGTTGCCGATGAAACATGTATCTTTGAAGGTCATTAGACTCGCCTTGCCAAGCAGAACAAACAACACCCAAGACTGATGACCTCACTGGAAGATCGTTTACAAGGCTGAAGACTGCAAGGCGTGTGAGCTGCAGACTCTGCTGTGTTCAAACTTTTCTTCTTCTCCTTCTTTTTCCCAGAAGACACCGATGTATCTCTCGGGCCTGGTTGACAGCCGGGATATATTATGATGAAAATAAACATGTAGAGTACGGTTATGTCATGCAGTCTCAGATTGGAATGGAACTCTACAACTCCGTCTTCATCATTCGTTCTGCATTAATCAGAATGTACGTTTGACAAAGCGTAACTAATAACAGTTATAGATAGATGTTTCAACTGGCATGGGCAACCGGTCCGGAACAGATGCCGCCAGGAAGAGAGGGATGGCGGGGGGAAAGGACTGGCAGCACAGAGCTCGTCCACATTCCCTGACGGCTCTCAGTTTCCAGCAGATGTCAGCCACCCTCCCATCACCTCCCTCTCCCCCCCCCTCTCTCTCTCTGTCTCTGCCTCCACTTCTGCCCCGGTGTCTGTCTGCCCTCTATGTTTGTCTATCTGTCTGTGCGTCTGTCTGTGTGCCTGTCAGTCTGTCTGTCTGTCCATCCGTCTGTCTCTCACTCACTCGCTCTCCCCCCTGTACTGTCTGTGTGTCTGTCTGTGACTGTGTTCATGTTCGTCTGTCTTACTCTCTGTGTTCATACCCCTCTCTCCTTTCCTTCACCTCCACCACCCCCATCCGCCCTCACACCTTCCCTCACCCCAGCCCAGTCCCTTCCAGTGGAGGTGTGTCTGTGACCGACCCTTGCCCCATCAGTCCCAACGCCAGCCGCGTTGAAGCCAACCGGTGTTTACTGTGGAACCAGCTGGCTACCAGACTTATTTGTTCAGCCTCCGCCTTCACCCCTGCCAGAGACTTCGCTCTGGCAATGGTCCGCCTGTAGACCGAGTCTGGTGAAGAGAGGAATGAATGGTGGACGTGGTGGTTGATGTACTGAGTGCGCAGAGGAAATCGATGAAACCGTTTAGCTCCTTTAAAACAAGATCAATGTTGCCCTGACTTTTTTTTTATTATGCCTGCCCTTTTTTACACTGAGAGTGCTTTAGACTAACAAAATGGGTGTTGAAAATCACATTGCTCTTTTTTTTTCCTTTATGATCTCTCTCTCTCTCTCTCTCTCTCTCTCTCTCTCTCTCCCTCTCCCTCCCTCCCTCCCCCCCCTCCTCTCTCTCCTCTCTCTCTCTCTCTCTCTCTCTCTCTCTCTTAAACATGTCTCTGTCTGTCTATCTATCTATCTATCTATCTATCTATCTATCTATCTATCTATCTATCTATCTATCTATCTATCTATCTATCAATTTGCATATATCTCCCTGTCCTCATCTATCTACCTACCTACCTATCTGGATATCTCTCTCTCTCTCTTTCTCTCTCTCTCTCGATCTATCTATCAATCTACCTATCTACCTACCTATCTATATCTATCAATCTACCTATCTATCTACCTATCTCTGTCTATCTATCTATCTATCTATCTATCTATCTATCTATCTATCTAT
>JADBJO010003639.1:50000-67500 GCA_016801955.1 Conus betulinus | reverse complement strand
GGGGGGGCGTGGGTGACGGGGGTGGGGGAGAGGAGAGGGCAGAGAGGAGACTGGAGCCGGCAGTGTAATATGAGGTGAGGGCTTTGCGGGCACCTGTTTTTAATGTGAACTCTACATGCAAGCCGGAGGATGGGTACTGAAAAGACCCAGGGACGTGGTGGCAAACAATCTGTCCGCCTTCTCTGGCGGTCACGAAGTGCCCATGGTTGGAAGCCATCCCTCTTTGCCTATTTCCTTATCGATCCTACAACATTTCGTTTTAAAGATAGTTGTTTTAAGGAGATTTTTGAAGTATGGGAGACGAACGGGGGTAAAAAGAGGAAATTTTGAACTCGTAAAACGTATTCAGTGTTTGGCTATATTATTGTGTTGAAGTCGTTATCATAGTTGTATTTTTACTCTTTGTGTGTTATTAATTCTTCCTTTTTTCTCTTTTTGATTGTCATTTTTCTTTTGCATGCATCCTCTTTTTCTCTGTTTCTGTCCTTTTGCTTTTTTCTTCTCACAACAGAATGAAAGTGCCACTAGTCCAAAAATGAGTACATTAATAATCCAGTGTATGTGTGCGTGTGTGTGTGTGTGTGTGTGTGTGTGTGTGTGTGTGTGTGTGTGTGTGTGTGTGTGTGTGTGTGTGTGTGTGTGTGCCGCGCTCGCGCGCGCGCGTGTGTGTGTGTGTGCATCTGCACATGTGGTGCATGTGTTCAGGTGCATATCCTCACCATGATTATCTTTGTTTTAGTTTCTGCCAACACTACATTTACTGTAGGCCCTAGACAACTTGCATCGCAAACTCTCCTCATCAAAACGATAACACTTACTAATTTCCCTGCCCCCCACAAACCAGTCTGATTCCAACAAAGCGGGCTGCCTCATTCATTCGTCTTAACAACGCTGGATGAAAAGCTCCCCGGAACAGACAGACAGAGCCAGCATCCTCGATAATGAGGAGGAGGGCTAGGAACCAGTGTGATTTCATTCCGTCCAGGTAGGCCGATTCTAGACTAGCAGCTCACTAAAGGTGAGGGATGGGCGTTAGTTGAAAGTGATTGGAGGATATTGGTGTGTATAACGAAGGGGGGGGGTGAGGGAAGGGAAGGAAGGGTGGGGTGGGGGGAGGTATGGGGGGAAGAGAGAGAGTGAAGGTATGGTTGTCAATTTTCCGTGGGGGGTGAGCTCTCCCTCTGTCTGTTTCTTTATTGACCCCGCCCACGGACGTCTAGGTGAGTGTGTGATTCTCTAGCGCCATCTTCTGGTGTGTGTCTGAGTCTGTCTGTGTTTCAGCCACGTTCCATCCATCACTTCGCCCACTCTCTGTCTGTCTGTCTGCCTGTCTGTCTGTCTGTCTGTCTGTCGCTCTTGTCTCTCTGTCTCTGTATGTCAGTCTCTCTTTGTTCTGTCTCTGTTTCTCTCTGTTTCTCTCTGTTTCTCTCTCTCTCTCTCTCTCTCTCTCTCTCTTCTCTCTCTCTTCTTTTCTGTTCTGTTGTCTCTCTGTCTCTGTCTCTCTGTCTTTGTCTCTGTCTGTCTGTCTATCTGCCTCTCTGTCTTTCTTTCTGTCTCATATCTAAAGAGCCAGAGAAAAAAGAAGGATAGAAGACAATGAAAGGGTGTTTAGCCATCCCTTCCTTTACCTCCCTACCTCCTCACCCCCCCCCCTCCTACCCCAACCGCTCTGCCACTTCTCAAATACTCCCCCCCCCCCCCCCCTCTCCTACCTTTCCCGCCCCGTTGAGGTCTCTGTAATCCCTGCCCCATCAGTACCTGCCCAATGCCAGGGTTACTACTGGGTTGGCTTCTCTGGAAGCAGTCACCCGACATGTTTGTTCAGCCTGCACCTGTACGGTACCTGAACCGTTGCCGAGGCTTCTTCTGAATCGTCAGGTTCAGAACTGCGTCTGCTGAGGAGAAAAAAAATGTTGAATATAGTAATAATGTGTAAATAGGGGCAATCAATGAAACTTGTTCTTTTTTTCTATATTTTCTTTCAAACCACAATTAATGCTGATGTTGTTCTCGCCTTGACTTTTATGTCTTTCCACTGAAAGTGATACAAACAAGCAAAATGGACACTGAAATTCAGACACTCCTTTTCTTTGGTTGAAAAAGCAAACAAATGGACCGTCCGATGTTATAAGGAGCGACGAGCGACCCGAACAAACATATTTATGCATGAAAAATAATGGACTGGGGCAGGGAGTGTTGGGGGTGGGGTGGGGGTTGGGGAGGAGGCACGAGAGAGCGCAGATATCCATCAACGTCGAATGGATCCTGGATCCACCTCATGATCCAGATCCGCCCCACGGATCTGCACCAGACCTTCAACGATTCTTCCTTGGTCCACATTCTAATTTCCCACTTAGTGTCGCTAAAATATTTTCTGTCGTTTTCACTTAATATTATAGACAGACAAACACAACGGACGTGGGGGGAAACATAGCTTCTATGGTGGATGTAATTATGTCAACCGTCACAGGTGTAGTCTGTGTTTGGTAGAGGTAATTATATTAACCATTACAGGTCTGTTCTGTCCTCGGCGGATATAGTTATATCGACCATTACAGACACGTTCTTTCCTTGGCGGAGGTAACTATATAGACAATTACAGCTGTATTCTGTCTTTGGTGGAGAACCCACCCATCAGCAATCTTCCATCTCAGACTGAAGTCAGGGTTCATCTTTGAAATCGAAGGACGAAACAACAATATTCTGTCTTTGGTGGAGGTAATTATATAAACCATTAGAGCGTCTTCTATCTTGGTGAAGATAGTGATATTGACCATTAAGGCACATGAATCAAAACCCAAGCTAATGCTGGTTAGAATACCCTGTCATTTAGCCCATATGCAAGCCAGCGAAACAAACAAGGAACCTTAGTCTTCATCAAAGCGAAGGCACTTTTCTTACGTATATACCTCCCACCTCGACATACATGTAGTGTAGCAGCAGGAGCAAGAGAGACAGAAAAAAAACCCCCATTTACGTTTCATCTAGTGTTGCTTTTTCATCGTGAATCTTGTCACGAGACGAACAGACTGTCACTATTTTTTTTTTTATATATCTTGAATGTTGCGGGTACATACGAACGTGCAACCCCCCCCCCCCCCCACACACCACACAGGTAACCTTAAAAATGGATGATATAAAAAAAAAATCCTAAAAGACACGAAG
This sequence comes from Conus betulinus, assembly GCA_016801955.1. Classification (NCBI taxonomy): domain Eukaryota; kingdom Metazoa; phylum Mollusca; class Gastropoda; order Neogastropoda; family Conidae; genus Conus; species Conus betulinus. Next base: position 64,335 of record JADBJO010003639.1, on the reverse strand, counting down.
CAAACAAGCTGCTTAAGAAAAACTAACAAGAGGAGAATGTCTAGGTAATTTTTGCCACTACACTGAAACGAAACAAAACTCACCCAACACCTTAGGTTATACCCATTCCATCAACTTAGAGAATCAAAGCACAAACTCTGAAGCGAACGAACGAAACTTTTTCACCGAAGAAAGGAAGCCTACTTCCTGAAGTTATTTTCCATATCCCAAGCCGACCACGGTACTCAAAGCGTACTAGTAAACCACTGGCTTGACGCACTAATTGAAACACAACAACGGCAAAGTGTGCGCAAACAACACAAATTAGATTTAATTCCAGACAGGGTTTTTTTTTTAACCGAACGTGCTTCATAGATACGCAGACGAATGTAAATCGGGGATTGCCATGAAGAAATGTTTAAAAAAAAAAAAACGACCTCCCCCCCCCACACACACACAACCACCAAAAAAAAAAAAAAAAAAACAAAACAGCACACAGCAACACACACACACACCCACCACACACACACACACACACACCCACCACACACACACCACACACACACACATCACACACACAATACTGAATGCTAGTAGTAGCTTCTGAAGTAACCATAATCAATGATGCATGCTGACTGACTGAATGTAACAATGATTGTAGGGTGGAATAATAATGCACACACACACAAACACACACCACACACACACACCACACACACACCACACACACACACGCACGCACGCACACACACACACACACACACACCACACACACACACAACACACAACACACACACACAAACACAACACGCACACTCAACACACACACACACACACACACACACACACATTCGCACACACACACACACACACAAACACACACCACACACAACACACACACACTTACACACCACACCACACACACACACACACACACACACACACACACACACACACCAACACACCACACACACAACTGCGCACGCACATTCACACACATAAATGCATACACACACATTCCCCCCCCCCCCCCCCCCCCCCCCACACACACGGGCGCGCGCGCACACCACATAATCTTCCTATTCTCATCTGCTTGAAAGTGAGTCTCTCAGAAGAGAGAGAGAGAGAGAGAGAGATGAGAAGAGAAGCGAGAGAGAGAGAGAGAGAGAGAGAGAGCGAGAAGGAGAGGAGAGGAATTGAGAGGAAAGAGAGCAGAGGACGAGAGGGAGAGAGATAGGCGAGAGAGGGAGAGAGAGAGGAGGGAGGAGAGATAGAGAGAGGTAGAGAGACAGAGACCGGAGAGAGAGAGATAGATAGAGAGGAGAGAGAGAGAGACAGAGCGGGCGAGAGAGAGAGACAGAGAGAGGACAGACAGACAGACAGACACAGACACAGACACAAAGACAGACAGATAGAAAGACAGAGAGGGAGAGAGACAGACAGACAGGACAAGCGAGAGAGAGAGACAGACAGACAGACAGACAGGGACAGAGAGACAGAAGACAGACAGACGAGACACAGAGAGACACATACAGACAGGCAGGGACAGAGACAGACGGACAGACTGACAGGACAGACAGGGACAGAGACAGACAGACAGAGACACAGAGAGACACAGACAGACAGACAGACAGACAGACAGACAGACCGATACTGAGAGACGTAGGCAGGCACAGGGACAGAAGAACCGACAAAGAAATCAATAAGAAACGGTGGAAAGCCACAGGAAATGGACTCCTCCCCCACCCCCACCCCCACCCCCCACCCCAACCCCCACCCCACTCCCACCCCCATCCCATCCCCCAGCGCCAGTTGTCTTCCACCTTCCCTTCCCAGGCTGGCTAGAACTCATTCCACTCCAAGACACCCTAGCGCTCACCTCATTAGAAGCTGCAGAAGCTCCAGGTCCCACCTCCCCTCCGTTTCCCCACCACCACCCCCCTCCGTCCACCCCCCCCCACCCCCACCCCCCCATCCTCCACACACACACACACACACCTCCTTGACTGGATGGTTGCCGTTTCCGTCCAGCTGCTGACGGCATTGAAACATCTATCTTTAAAGGCCGTTAGACAGGCCGTGCCAAGCAGCATAAACAAAACCAAGGCTGGCTGGCAAGGTGGAAAGATCGTTGACAAGGCAGTAGGCTAACTGCAGTGCGCGTGAGACGCACGCTCTGCTTTTAATTACACTCTTCTCCCCAGCAGAAAAGACACCGCCTTTTTTTTTGGTAAGTACAAACTTGTAGTAGTGGCTGATATATTTTCCTCCTCCAAGTAATAAATTTACCTCCTCCAAGTACAGAATACATCTGTGATGGTTAATATATTTACCTCCTCCGAGTAGAGAACGCCTGTGATGGTTAATACATTTACCTCCACCAAGTACAAAATAAACCTATGATGATTGAAATATTACCTCCTCCAAGGACAGAATACACCTGAGAGGGCTAATATATTACCTCGTTCAAGTACAAATACATATGTGATGATTCATACAATTACCTCACCTCCTCAAAGTACAGACCACACTTCTGATGGTTACTATATTTATCTCCTCAAAGTACAGTCCCACATAAATGGGTTAATATGATTACCTCTTCAAAGCACAGACCACACCTCTGATGGTTTATACATTCACATCCTCAAAGTACAGACCTTAGCAATGATGGCTAATACAATTACCTCCTCACATATAGACCACACCTGTGATGGTTGATATGATTACCTCCTCAAAGCACAGACCACATATCTGATGGTTAATATGATTACGTCCAGAAAGTCCAGACCCCACCTGTGATGGTTAATATGAGTTAGCTCGTCAAAGTACAGTCCCCACCTGAGATGGTTAAATATGATTACTCGTCAAAGCACAGACCACACCTGAGATGGTTTATATGATTACCTCCTCAAAGTACAGACCTTAGCAAAGGATGGTTAATATATTTACCTCCTCAAAAGGCAGTCCACCCCTGTGATGGTTATGATTGTAATCATCTCCTCCAAGTAAAGGCCACAGCTGTTATGGTTAACTCAGTTAACACCTTTAAGGACTGATGACACCCTGTACAGGTAAATATAATAACCTTCTCCAAGTGCAGCACATCTGCAATGGTTAATATTGTTATATCCTCAACGGAAAAACAACACCTATAATAGTTAATATTGTTATCTCCTCACGGAAAAACAACACCTGTAATGGTAATAGGATAACCGCACTCCTGCATGGACAGATCTGACCTAGAATGGTTATGTTATTATCTTTACCAAGAAACACAACACGCCTGTCTTGGTTAACACAACCATCTCCCCAGGGACAGACAGCATATGTAATGGCCAGTGCAATGCCTCCACCCAAGGCAAACACACATGTAATGATCAATATAATTACCTCCATCAAGGACAGAACACACCTGCAGTGTTTCACATAATTACCATCACTAAGGACAAAAACGCACCAGTAATGATTAATGTAATTACCTAAACCAAGAACAAGAACCCATCTCTAACGATTAATGTAATGGTTTATTATTATTATTATTATAATTATTTATTATTATTATTATATTATTGTTATTATGATACTTACATCGCGCCTATCTCTGGCTAGAGGACCAAGCTCTAGCGCTTTACCATCCACATCGTTTACACCACGGCTGCCTACCTGGGTAGGTGCCGACTGTGAAGAGCTGCAGCTGGCGCTTCATTCAGTCGTTTCCCCGTGTCATCCAGTCCATATCGTTCACTTTTTTTTTTTAATTTTCCTGCTTCCTTCATTCTTTCCATTTCGCACGCAGGGTGCATGCTATGTGTACGTATCATCCGTACCAACTCTGGCTACGTGTGGCCCTTCTCTTTCGAAAGTTGGTGATGGGATTTGACGGTGTGCAAGATGCTGTACGTGCGCGCACACACGGCAGGCCCTTGGTTACCCACTCTCATTCGCATGACGCATGGGACATGGGAGTCAGAACTAATGTTAACTCCTGAAGAAAAATCTATCTCGGTCACCTCAACGGCCCGGCGTATATTCGAACTTGCAACCCAGGATCACCAAGATGCGAGTCCGGCGCTCTCACCACTGAGCGATTACGGCCCAAATTACCTCCATCAAGGACGACCAAAGCTTGATAGGTTAAGATTTTTCCCTCCCCACCAAAGGTAAAGCACCCTTGTAACAGTTGCTGTTATGACGTCAACCAAGGAAAACACACACACTTCATGGTTTAATGTAGTTACCCCCTAAAGAACAGCAACACACCTGCAGGGCTGAGAAAATGACCTCCGTCAAGGGACGAAACACACTGTAACGGTTAATACAATTCATTCATCAGGGCCAGAACGCGTCTGTAACGGGTGATACATTTACCAAAGAGCTTCCTTTTCCACACCCACGCGCATTGGTTTGTTATCTGTAGAATGACGTGAAAACGAACAGGAGGATTTTTGAAGCGAAACTTGGAGAATAATAGAATATGGTTCCAAGGAGGAAGCTCTCAGTTTTAGTGGGATCAGTGGATGTGGGGTCGCGTATCAAGTCCGAACCAGGATCCCTCTGAACCCATGGGGGGTTACGCGCTCCTCCCTCGTGTTCCTCTAGTTCATTGTCATCTCGCGCATCTTTTAACATCTTTGTTAGATCCCCGGCTTTGAAATTCAGAGGTGCCTGTTCACCGCCACTGTAGCCTTCGTCCTCCCCGTGCTGTCGTGGGTCCCGCACTTCCCCCCGGCCCGCCTTACCCCACTCCACCGCCACCAACACAAACACCCACCCCCCCCCCACCCACACCCAAACGAATAACATGCAAATGAGTTTGAAACGAATGACAGAGCGCATTGCTTACTGCGTGACCAGATTTCAGGCCTCAGCGTGTCGTGGTTTGGTGTTTGGTTGACGCGCCGCCGCCATCCTTCTGACCTGGAGTCACCGCCTTAGCCCGAGCGGAGGTTGGAGGGTCACCTTCCGGTTGGTGTTGCTCCAAAGCAGCCCGTCAGTCAACCGCGGCTGTGCTGGTGTTGACGGGTCGGGCCGTGGAGCCCTCCGTCGGGAGGCACGGCTGGGGGGCGGGGTGGGGGTCGTCGTGCCCGGTGTTTCGCGTCGTTTGGCTGGGCGGGGGGGGGGCGGGGGCGGCCCCGGCGTGGGGGGGGGGGTCGGGCCTTGGCGGTTATGGATGTCTTCTTCCCTTCCTTTTCTGTTCTTTTGTGTCTTGCCCTCCCCGCAGCGCGAGAGCGGAGCGCGCGCGCGCGGCGCGCGCGCGCGCGGGCGCGACGCCGGCGCGGCGCGCGCGCCGAGAGCGCCGGCCGCGTGCGCGCGAGCGCGCGCGCGCCGCGCGAGGCGAGGCGCGCGGCGAGAGGAGCGCGCGCGCGAGAGCGCGCGCGCGCCCGGGACGCGCGATGGATAGAAAATGGGGGCGCCCAGAAAAAAACGACCTCATCTACCACCTGCGCGGCGGGTCCCCGCCTCCCGCGTCTCTTTGCGCCGTCTGTCGATGGTCAATAAACAAACAGCCCCGGGGGCTAACCCACAATGAATTGGACCAAGTAACCTCACTGTCCCCTCCACAATCCTCCCACCCCACCATTTCCTATTTCCCGAAAGGACCACCCTTTTCGTTCTCTCCACACCCGCCCTCTTCCCTTAGTGAGTGCTGGATCGCAGCGGCCACGGGCCAGACCTACTTCCCGCTGTCTCCAAGACCCCCCCCCCCCCCCCCCCCCCCCCCCCCCCCCCTCCCCCCTCTTGAGGGCGCTGTCTATCCATCTAAGGGTTCCTCTTGGTTGTTGCAGCCGACTGCCTGGGCAGTTCCTCCCCCTTTGTCTTGGCCTCACGTGCTGTCGAGGCCTCCCCTGATTCGCCAAGTGCTCTCTTTGTGCGGGATAGCGACGTCGGCAATGGGAGAGTGCAGGGTCTCCCCGCGACCTGTACCTGTTGGCAGCCCCTACCCCGACGCTGCTCCTGGTGGGCCTGCCAGTGTTCCCCCCTACTGCCCCCTGTTCCTCTCTCTCTCTCGCCGTCTCTTCCCCCCCCTGATGTCCCCACCCCTCCCCAACCCGATATCCCCACCCACCACCTCCGCCCACACGGTCCATCCCAACATCAAAAGCCACACAGACCATACAGGACAACACCGACCCTTCTTCTTCTCCCTCTCTTCTCTCTCCTCTTCCGGCTGCGCCCTCGTGCGCGCCCCCGAGCCGCGCGCCCGCCCGACCGCAGACGACCGCCCCGCCGCAGCGGATGCGGCCCCGTGGCCCCGGGTGGGCCTACTGGCTCTTCGGAGCTGACCCGCCCAAATAGCTCCAGCCTTCGACCCGCGTACAGGGGGGGGTAGCCTCCGCACACATTTTGTGGACGTTCTGTGGGTGGGGGAGCATCCCCCCCCATCTTGGCCGTCGGTGGGTGGGGCTCCGCCTCCCCAACCTCCTGGGCCGTCTGTGGGTGGGGTAGCCTCACACCCCCGTCTGGCAGGACGTGGGGGTGGGGGGTCAGCATCCCACACATCTTCTGGAAGTCTGTGGTGGGGTAGCTCACCCGTCTCTTCTGGCCGTTGGGTGGTGGTCGACTCCCACACTTTAAGAGAGTATGTGGAACTGGGGTCGAATCCCCCAAAATCATCTGGGACGTCTTTGGGGGTGGGCGAATCACACCCTTTTGGCCAGTCTTGGGGGGGGTAGACTCACCCACCTTCTCCCGGAAGTATGTGGGTGGCTCAAGACGAAACAGACAGAGGGGGGCTGAAACCTTCGGAAAATTGACGACAAAAACCACCCCCCCTCCTCCCACCACCCGATAGCATCCCCCCCCGCCTTTCCCCACCCCCACTAGACTTTCCATCCTTCGTCCACTCCAACAGTGCCTTCCCTTCATGCGCTGCCCGGTCCGCAACGTGGTCCTGGCCGGAATCAATTCACTTGTCTACCCGTCTTCCATCCTCATTGAGCTGTCTCGTCTTGTTCTGCCCCGGTGCTGCGTGTGTTGGCAGCGCCTCCCCGCTTCCGCCGCGTCTGGCCTCCCCTCGCCCCTTGCGTGTCGAGGGCCCCCTTTGATCCCCTGCTTCCTTCTGTGAGGCGAGCCGGCCCGCATGGTGGGGCTAACAGCAAACTGAAGGTGGGTTAGCCCTCCGGGTGTAGATAGTCATTGTGCGGGCCTGCGAGGCACCCTTTGCCTACTGCACTGTCACGCCCCCGCGTATGTGTAGCCTTTTACTGTTCGTTCTTCCCCCACTCGGTGCGTTGCGTGCCCATACCACCCCCCCCCCACCCAACACACACACCCCCACACACCCACACACACCACACAACACACATACACTCGAGGATAGCATAGCTAGCCCACATTTCCCCCACCCAGCCCAGTTCCACGCCGCCCCCCAAACCCCCCCCCCACCCACCCCCCCCCCACACCCCCACCCACACACCCACCCCCCCCCACCCCCCTCCACCCCCCCCCCCCTCCGCGCGTGCCCGCCCGCCCCCCTCCCCCCCCGTCCCCCCCCTCCCCCCTTCCCCCCCCCCCGCGAGGCCGCGCGCGCGCGAGCGAGAGCGACGGGACGAGAGAGCGCGGCGCGCGCGCGCGCCCGCGCCCGCCCGCCCTGCCGCAGCCGCCGCCCGACGCCCCGCCCGCGCGCGGCGCGAACGGAGAGAGAGCCGCGATGAGCGCGCGGAGAGCGAGCGCGCGCGCCGCGGTTGCACCCCGACGAAATACCATGGCGCCCCAGCCCCGCGTCGCCGGGCCGCCTTTCAGCTCGGGGGGAGCGGGGGGGGGGGGGGGGGGGATTGGGGGGGGGAGGATTGGCGGCAACAACGCACTGGGTTTCGAGGACACAAAATGTCGCAGGTGTCGCGTTCCCCGCGGCGGCGCCCCCCCCCACACCCACACACCCCCCCCCCCCACACCACACACCCCACCCCACACCCCCCCCAACCCGGCTCTTCCCCCGCCGCTTGCCCCATGGCGGCCTTTCGGTTCACCGGCGCATGTCACACAAGGATGGCTCACATAGCAACCATGGGGGAGGAAGGGTGTCCCACGTGCCGTCGGCTCCCGGGCATCGCTGGGTCACAGTGGAGGTCCCGGGGCAATTTCCTGGCCGGGGGGAGGGGGGAGGGGGGGGGGGGGAGTGTGCGGAGCGGGTGAGTGTGGGGCAGGGTGAGAAACAAGAGATGATTGGTGATGGCATTTTTTGTGTTGTGTGTGTCTGGAGCCCTCTGGATGATGCTCTTCGCTACCACACCATGCCGTGGATCTGTCCCGGTTCCTCCAAGCACAAACAACACCCCACAAAAAAACAAGTGTGTGTGGTGTGTGGGTGTGTGTAGTGTGTGTGTGGTGTGTGTGTGGATAGGCCCATTCCTCCTTGCCCTCCCCGTCCCTCGCAAGCTGTCTCTATGCCTGCTAGTGAACCTAAACACGGGTCATCGACGCTCAAGTCTCTCGTGTTTCTCGTTGACACACCGTGAAACGGCACGCTTACTTTTTTCCCCTTCAACTGGAGTGCCAGTTTAGTGACACCCTGGACACGGGGCATGCTAGACTAGGCCGTTCGCGGTCCTGTCTGCAAGTGCTTTTATCACACGCACTGTCTGTCCAGCGAGGCCGGTTCGTGTAGATTGGCGGGAAAGGGGAAACAGGCAAAACAGCTCCTGTGGCTCTGCTTTCCAAGGGATGGGCGGGCCTGCTTCCCTCGCCATCTTGTGCTACCGCCCCGACGAAGAATGATCCAAGTCAAAGAAATGACTTCCATACCCAAAACCGTTTTCATCATAACCTCTGGCTGGCTCCTTCCAACAGGACAACAGCCTCACCAACGTGTACATTCCGCAATCCCTCCACCCTCCATCAACCTCTTCCCCACCCCTGTCACCCTTGACCGGACCAGTGCCTCTGAGTTCTAGGTCCAGTAAAAACTGCCAGTGAAGCACCAACTTTAAAGATGAACATTACGAAGGTTCAGCAGAATAGATATTTACAAAGGATGAGTACGACGGCGCCGAAGGTCGTTTACTATCTGGTCTTTGACAGTGTTTTGTGTGAGACATGGGCTCTGATTGTTCTTAAAACTTAATCTTCAGATTAATATCCCAGTTTGTGATATAGGACTTTTCACCCCCCCCCCCCCCCTTAATGGTTCGTAATTAGTAAAAAAAAACCCAATAGGAACTAGATGGCTCTCAGTACCCTTTGCTGGGTTGCATGTCGGCAATTTGACGTGCAAGAACAGACACAGTGGGGCATTCCAACAAAACGTGGTGGGAAGGGGTGGTACATCAGGTTACCCTGGGACGAAAAACCACTTAAAGGCTGGTGCAAAATCTGTGGTGCAAACATAGGACTGAAGAGCGATGCAAGTTCTGTGCGACCTTGGTTTAGCTCTCCCAAGTGTCCAGATCTTCACATATTGTTTTGAAACACGTGATTATGAGCAACTTGACTACATACATGCTGACGAGATAGAGGGGTGCTGAGTGACTTTCGCATCATTCTAGTAATCCTTACCAAAGAAAAATCGTAAACGTTAAAAGACGACATAATCTCAGTTGCACAAGATGGAAAAAGGTTTTATAGGATGGTTTTATTGATTATACAGGTTTACACAACTCTAAGTTTCTAGGCTTTTTTTTGTCTTCAGGTCTTCACCCAGGAGTTGTCAACACAGTCCTTCCTCTTTGAGAGCTAGGACGTGGAAAGCGATGTGCAGTAGTTTTAGCTGTACGTGAAGGTGAAGGTCTGAATGAGATGTCCGTAGTAACCTGCTTCCAAAGACATCTCTTCCAGTTAAACCTGGCTTACTGCTGACACTGAAGGGATGCAAATCGCTGAGACATACAATCGGCATGGGACCTGTGTGGAGAAGCAGAGAGGTTAGGGTGGTAAGAGACGAGAGCGAGAGAGGAGAGAGAGAGGACGAGGAGCGAGAGACGAGTAGGGAAGAGCGAGAGAGAGAGGAGAACGAGAGCAGAGGAGAGAGAGAGGAAGTGGGGGGGGTAGGCTAAGAATGCCGAGATCAACAGAGGGAAAGTCAGAGACTTAGCCTCACGAGAGGAGGCTAAAGGACCAATAAAGAAACAGGAAAACACATACTTTAAACCCATGAAAATTGACTATCCACCAGAAAATGCAGAAAGTAGAGCTTTGCCACCACACCTCAACCTTGACTTTAACACCCCCTGCCCTCCCTACCCCTTCCTGTTTGAGTAGAATTACATGCCTGCTAGTTGCTGCACCCCAATCCTCAATCCCCCCATTATGTCTGCTGGTTCAGTCCAGCTGCCGGGTGCCCAATGAAACCAAGTTGCTGAGCCCCCACCTCAACATTCACCCTTCTGTCTGTTGGTTCAGTCCCCGCTGCTGGTGCCAGTGAAACCGAACCCGGCTTGGCCTTTTTGATGAAAAAGATGTAAGGCAATTAGGCCACGCCTTGCCGACAGCTAATGAAAACCAAGGCTGATGACCTAACTGGAACGGATCGTAGGACAAGGCTGAGGACTTCAGTGTGGGCTAAAAGAGGAGCCCACTGATGTACAGTATTAACAGGCTGGAGTGACCTAAAATGGAAGATTCGTTAGACAAGGCTGCTGACTTCAGGTGTGATGAAGAGTAGCCACTGCCTTGTACAGTCTTCTTCTCAGAAGACCCTCTTTGTGTGTTTCAACGAGGACACCCGGAAACAGTGTGCATAATTTTCAAAGAGGACACCCGTTAATAGGTGTCGCTTCTTCAGCTCAGTAGATGAGGTTTATGTCCTGTGTCTCTGTGTTTTATTTGCTTGTTGCTCTGTATGCAGGATTACTGGAAAACACATATGCGAAGCGATGTTATTGAAAGTCGGTTGTGGAAAGACGAACACGGGGTACAAAGACGAACATCTCAAATTCGTTTGTTAGATTGTAGATCAGTGAGGTTTTGATCTATGGACAGATCGTCTGATCTGTGTTGACCCTGTCCGAGGTCCTGCACAATTGCAACGATTCTGACATGGAAGTTAATTAGCTAGTTCCCGGGCAAAAGCGATGTTCTGAAGGCCTCCCCGCCAAACACTGGGGGGGCGGGGGGTGAAAACAAGTTATATCATGTGGGTCACAACTATTTTCCGCTGGGCTCAATTTTGCCCCTATGTCCTGGCCCGAGAACTCTTTTTCCTGTTTCCCTGGGAATTACAATGGATTTGTTACCTGCTTTTTCTGGAGATATTAAACTCTCAACCTTGTTTCGCCCGAACCGAAGGAACCGCTGCTATTGCGAGGGAAAACATCATTTACACAGGGAGGGGGGAAAACAGCTGATCTTCTTTCCCCTAACACATGTAGTCTCTTAACACAGGGAAAATAGTTGAAAATCCTAGATCGTGGCTACTTTCATATTTCATTGTTTTCTCGTACGGATAACAACTGCGTTCTCTTCGAAAATGGGGAACAGTTGTGATCCTATGGGAACCAAGGAAAAAGATATTGTTGATTCTTATAGACCTGAACCGAGCCCATCCTACTGGATACAGTCGACGTAAAATAAGGGAACATTATCGGGATTCTTACGGAAAACAGCCATCATTCCTCAGGGAAAACAGGTTACTCTAACCAGAGAGAACAGCCTCTACTACAACCCGGTGTTTTTCTGATGGAGAAGACTTTTTTTCTTTTCGGAAAACTGCATAATCTGCGTTACTACTATTAATATTTTGTTTCCATCATCATCGCAGCCCTTTTATTTATAATCTGTTCTACCGCAAAGGAGTAAAGTGTTGTATGACGAGTCAGACATCCATTTGTCGGGGGGACCCCGAGGGGGGTATATTGCTTCAAAAGACATCAATGTAATCACAGGACAACCCAGAGAAGAGCAGCCGTCTTATCGACTCTCTATGTGTTTACACCCCACGCTCTCAGAATATCAACTTTTTTTCTTCTTAACTTTTTTTTTCCACAAGCAGCCCAGGCATTAGTCTGGCCGATTGCCAGCAGTGAAGTCACTAAGCAGGAGTGGATGTGAAGGGGGGGTGGGGGTGGTGAACCAACCAGTCTGGTCCCCTGTTGGCTGCTGTATACTGGCTGGAGCAGGACACCACAGACACCCTAAAAGGGAGGGAGGAGGAGGCGCTGGGTGGTGTGAGGGGATTCGTGGTTGGAGACTGTGAGTAGAGGGGATTAGAGGAGGGTAGGGTGGGGATTGGGGTGGAGTGTGGGTGTGGCATCCGAGGAAAATTATGGTGGGGGTGGGGATTTCGGGGGTGGAGTGTGGGTGATGATACGGGAGAGTGGTGTGTTGGGGTGGGGCGTGGGGCGTGGGACTTGGGTGGTGTGTATGGGTCCCAGGCTGTTTATTACACCCCCTTTATCCTTTAATTTTTCGGTTTTAAAACTCTCGCTCTTGAAGCGAGAGCGCGAGCGCGAGGGAGCGCGCAGGCGCGGGGCGAGGTGGAGGAGAGGGGAGAGGCGAGGGACCGAGAGAGAGAGGATGAAGGGGTGGAGGAGAGCGCGAAGAGACAGAGACAGAGAGAGAGGCGGGAGGCGACAGCAGGCCAGCCAGACAGGATGGATCGAAAAACGCCGCGCTCCCGAACAGCAACACAGAGCAGCCCTGAGCCGCTGACACACAGCCATAGACAGCGAGGCAGGTACGAGGAAATCGAGCGAGGACTGAAAGACATCACTGACGCACGAGACCGAAGAACCCAGTATCACCCCGATGAAAAAGAACTGAACAACTCAAAGCTCGACAAACCGCAACCACCACCCACCACAACACAAAAACAACACAACAAACAACAACACAAGAAAAAAAGCACGACCTCCACTTGAAGGCGGTTTTCATGTCTGTGTCCTGGCCCTGAGGTGGAGGTATTCCAGACAGCTACTCTTTATAATCTTGAAAGCTTCAAGCTCACTTCCCTTCTCCCCCCCCCCCCCGCCCCCAACTCTCTAATGTTGTGTGCTGGTTAGTCGCTGTTAAAGCTGCCAAAACAGTATCTGTAAAAGGTCAGAGCCAGTCTTTTCAGAACAGAATTGACCCCCCCAGTTGATCCCCAGATGGAGCTCCTTTCCGCTGGTGTACACACACACACACCATCCCCCCCACAACACACACACCACCCCCCACAACACACCACCACACACACACACACACACCACACCCCGCCCCGCTCACACACGGTCGAACCCCCCACCAACACCAACACACCAACACAAACACACACCCCACCACACACAAACACACACGTGCGCACACACACAACATCGGCCCCGCCAACTCCTACAAAACACGGTCGCTCCTATCACACATAAAAAACCCACCCAAAACCCACCCCCCCAAAACAAAACCCAACCCCCACCAGATAGGTAGGCGTCAGGTCGACCGCTGTTGGCTAAGCGGAGTGAACATCCGTGAGTGGTAGCACCGAGCCCTCTCTCGTCGTATTGCTCTCATCTATTCTCTCCTATCATCAGGATGTGGGTAGCGTCTAGGCCTCGTCGCCCGCAGTGACGCCTCCTTGATGAAATGAAGATGAAACTGAAACTACGGGCGTGTTCGTGAGCAGGGCTCGGCTGCATGTTCAGCACTTACCCGCGATACCCCCAGTGTGGAATGAGCTACCCAGACGGGGAATCCATCTCTTGCCGAAGACGTTCGGTCTCAGTGCCTTGTTTTTTTTTAGCTGTGCTATCTGTGTGCCAGACCACGGCAACATCCTCCCACGCGTTTCCTCCCCCCTTGCGGGCCATCTCAATACCCACGCTCATCGTGTGCCGCCGCTCTTATGTTTTGGTGAGTGCAGTCCATTGTGAGCCGAGTATAAGAGGTGGGTGGGGCAGATAAGAGGTTGGGCAGCGAATAAAATTTGGGGAGACCTATTTTTGGGGCAGTCATTAACTTTTAGCAAATCACAAAGTTTTGGCAAGATCACAAAATTTTGGTGTGCAAATCCATTTATGTGGGCGCGAAGTCATTGCCTTTTGGTCTTGCAGCCGATTAAAGTTTGGTGCAGGATCATCTGTCTTGGTGCAATTTTCTATTTCGGGTTCAGGGTCCAAGGGCGAATCCTGAGCCGCCTATCTCTTTACGGCCTCTGGCTCTCTCGTGGTGGGCTTGTAGTCAGGGTTGAAATACCCCCCCCCTCTTCCCGCCCTCCCCCTCCNGTCTTTATCAACGTAACCTCTTGTCCCAAGTTCCTTGCCCCTGACATATCCCAGACAGAACACACACACACAACACACACACACACACACACACACACCACACACACACCCACACACACACGCACGCACGCACGCACAAAGTCTCTCTCTCTCTCTCTCTCCCCCCCCCCCCCCCCCCCCTCTCTCTTTCTCTCTAGTCAGATCTTGACTGAAACACATCACTTTGC
>JADBJO010003639.1:42500-47500 GCA_016801955.1 Conus betulinus | reverse complement strand
AGTTTATACTGAATGCGCGCATGAATGGGAAGCCAATGTAGTCTAACTAACAGAGGTGTAGAGTGTTTTCTTTTGGACTTTTGGAAAACAAGTCTGGCTGCGTTGTTTTGTATACGTTGAAGTCGGTTTATATCGACAGTGGGAAGACCAGCAAGAATGTTGTTACAGTAATCGAGGTTTGACATGATGAGGGGAACAGATAAGTTGGGCAGTCCCTTTCTGTGTGAGATATGAGCAAATTGACGCGATCTTTCTCAAAGCCAAATAGGCTGAACGACACAGGTGACCGATCTGGACATTCATGGACAGCGTACTATCCAAATGGACACACCAGATCCTCGCACACTGTCTTCAAAGGGAATTTGTTGGTTCCAGCTTGAATAGATTTTTCAGAAATGCGATCCAAAACAAAACGAGGGTGCTGCCAACAGAGCTTCAGTTTTTTTCATCATTTAGCTTGAGCTTAATTTTAAGCATCCATGATTTAACAGATTGGAAACAGGTTCAAATTCCGATACCAAAAGTTGGAATGCAGCAGGCTCAGCAGCGTCGTGCAGCTGAGTGTCATTGGCAATTTTTTTTATGAGAGATCCCGTGTTCCTCAATGACCATAGATAGAGGTTGAATATACAGAGAGAAGAGAGAGGGGGCCCAAAAACGGAACCTTAGGGCACACCAAAAGTCCAGGCGAAGGGAGAGGAGAGGACCTTGCCACCAACAGACGCAGATTGTGTTCTGCCAGTCAGGTACGACCGAAACCATTCTAATGCAATGTCTGTGATACCGAAAGACACCGACAGTCTTTTTAAAGGGATACTGTTGTCGATAGTGTCAAATGCGCGGCACTGAGATCTAGCAAAGTCAGGAGCGATGCTTTTTGTGTTGTCAGCGGACCGAAGGGACTCCGTCAGTCACATAAAGCAACGCTGTTTCGGTACTGTGATTCTGTCTGTATAGACTGGTTTATTTCATAGAGATTGTGCTGGGACAGATGGCGTTCAAGCTGCACAAAGACAACCTTTTCCAGGAGTTTGGAGAGAGAAAAGAAAGGTGAGAAAACAGGTCTGAAGTTTTTAAGTTCATCGGGACATGGGCCATTTTTCTTTAGAAGAAGAACTACCAGAGCATGTTTTTAAAACATCCAGGAACAGAGCCAATAGCCAGAGACGCATTTATAATTCTCGTGAGAACTGGGGCAAGATCGGCAAGATTCTGTTCGGTGAGGTTGGTGGGGACTGGGGTCAAGATCACAGCACTTTGTACCAGACTTGGAAATAAGTTCTGAGACGAACGATTCAGACAGTGTGTCAACACGGCTAAGCTTGGGGCCATTAAATATTTTGAAGTCTGGTGGGGCCAGCGTTTTTGACAATCCAAATCATGCCTTATTTTGAACAAATCTTAAATAAATGTCAGCGAACCGCCCAGAGAAAACGTGGACAAACGAGTCGCAAGACAAACCACAACGCGTTTCGACCTCTTCAATGCCTTCTTCCTTCGCTTGAACACTGAACACAGAAGCGATCAAAGCTAAGTGCATTTTCGTTATTTATTTCATTTTTGTTGCACCTGAAGAAGCCCTAAGAGGTCGAAACGCGTTGTGGTTTTTGTCTTGTGACTCGTTTGTCCATGTTTCTCTCTGGGCGGTTCGCTGACATTTATTTAAGATTTGTTTAGATTTCCGCCTGCAGTCGTTTCACTTTGCAACTAGACTTAGTTTCTGGAAGTTGGCATGGGTCAAGGTTACTTGGGAGGGGGGAAAACTTGCACTGTGCCAAAGAGCTGACCAGCCACTGCATACAACTGTTTTGAGGAGGTACAATCGGCAATAAGGCCACTATAGTATTTTACTCGGAAGTTCAGTTTTCTTTTGTACTCTTCTTGATGGACAGTCAAACCAGTTGACCTCCATCTGCGCTCCACCTGACGCACATCTTTCTTCGCGTCCCTGACACTGTTGTTTCTCCACGGCGCTGAGGGGCGGTCAGTCACCATCCCGGTGACCAGAGGGGCGCGCTGGTCCAGAATGCGGGCGGAGACCCACCACGTTGTAGCGGTCGGCAGGCTGGTGGTCCGGGCAGTCCCTCAAATCACAGGCCACCAGATGCTGTACGTCTGCCTGGAACGCTTTAGGATCGATCCGCTTCAGGTTCCTGGACCGCACCATGCGCTGTTTTCTCTGGGGCTTCTCCAAGGCGAAGGGCTCCTATGATGGCCTCATGGTCAGAGAGGGGGATGGTGAGCACAGCACAGCTGGACACAACAGTGGAGTTTTCACGCACTATGCACCAGTCCAAAATGTGACCGCACCGATGGGTTGGCTGATCAACAAGCTGTTTGAGGCAGTGGTCACTGAAGAGGGTCTTTAGCTGTTTGACATGGGGACAGGACAGGGAGTCAAAAATGAAAGTTCAGATCGCCAGCAATCATAATTTCGCCTGGGAGATTTGACAGACGAGAAACCAAAACAGGAACTCATCAATGAACATCTTGTCCGTCATGTTGTTTTGATTTGCTGGGGAGGAGGTCGGTAGAGACAGACAATGGTAACAGCACCCCTGCCTGTGGGAGAGTAACCTCCACGGCCTCAAAACACACACACAGTCAAGTCGTCGCACCGACAACGAAGTCTGTGACTGCTTTGAGACAACAGCAATGCCACCACCACGCTTTCCACAACGGGGAAAAGAATGGAAATCGTAGCCTTCTGGGATCATTTCAGTGATGTGGGCCCTCGTCTCCTTGCTCGTAGAGCCACGTCTCCGATATAAAGAGATCACAATCATTGTCGATATTGAAGTCGTTTATTAGGATTGTCTTTTGTCTGCAGGACTGGGCGTCAACGAAGGAAAAACTTAAGAGAAGTGTTTGTGGGAAGAGTTTTTGAACCGTCTCTGAAAAGGGAATGCTTATTAAGTTTTTAGGATGCCTACTCTGTTTTTTTTTTTCCAGTTCTTGTGCCCACACTGTCTGTGGCTCTCATCAACACGGGTTTGCGACGCCCTTGCTTCCGACGACCACCGCGAAAAGACCGACACTTTTTACGACACCTGTGTGGCGATCGGAAGAAGCGAAAAACACAGAGTTTTTTTTCCCGAATAGCAGGGTCACAGTCTCCTCCAATGTTGAGAGACAGAAGGCCTTGGGCGTGTGTATTTCAAGTCTGGAGAAGAAAACCATTTGGATCCGTCATTGTTGCGTATGAGCAGATATTCAAATCCGTTACAACGTTGAGTGAAGCAGGAGCCAAAATGGCGGAGAGAAAGGCACGGCAAAGCGCAAATACACAAGTCGCTGTCACACGAAAAACTACCCATCCGATTTTCACACCCATTTTTACACAACAGGAACCAGAAAGTCATTACGAACAAACTTATAAAAGATGGCGTATGAAAGTGATCATCAAGAAGGAAAAGCTGAAACAAAACACCGAGAGGAGCAAATAATCTCAAGCCCGTAAGGCGATGATCATCACTTACTCTCATAACACATACATTTGGAATAGATATACAGAGTGTTTGTGTGCTGTCCCCCCCCCCCCCCCTCTCTCTCTCTCTCTCTCTCTCTCTCTCTCTCTCTCTCTCCCCTTACACTTACTGAAACACCTCGCTCTCTTCCGCCTCGAGATGACTTTCAAGATTGGCTGAGCCACGAATAGCAAAGGTCATTTTTTTTCCTCGTCTACTTTGTCCTCCCCCCCCCCTCCACCCATCCACTCTCTCACCTGCCCCCACCCCCACCCCCACGCCCGCCACCCCCCCGCCCTCCTTCCCTCCGTCACCCATCCCCGTCGCCTTTTTCCCTACAACATGACTTTTTTCCCAGCTATTATGGCGTTGTGTTTTGTGTTTTCTGGACCGGCTGTAAGCTTTCAATTTTATTTGTTTGGGTTTTTTTTTCTGTGTTTTTTTCTTCGTCTGCGACATGCTCATGCATCTGCAATAATAACCCCCACCACCACACACCCCACACCACCACACCACCCACCCCACCACACCCAACCCGCCAAAAAGTTTCGAGAAAAGAAAGACCCGGTACCCGTTGCATGTTGACAGGCGTCTTTTCTGTTTGTTAAGTTGTGTTTAGATTACATGTGTGTGGTGTGTGTGTGTGTGTGTGGTGTGTGTGTGTGTGTGTGTGTGTGTGTGTGTGTGGTATGTGTGTGTGTAATTTTAGACCTTCTTACCATTCCAGCAAACTTACAGAGCAGCTAGGTGTTGCAATGACTGCAAAAAATATGAATTATAAACAAAGCTTGCTCTTATGTCTCAGATTATAGAAATAGGGGGGTGATAAGCTTCATATCTGCAGTGGTAGATGATTCTGCCTAACTGACAGTATGTGCTTGAGTGGGTGAATGGGGA
The DNA here is from genome assembly GCA_016801955.1 of Conus betulinus. Classification (NCBI taxonomy): domain Eukaryota; kingdom Metazoa; phylum Mollusca; class Gastropoda; order Neogastropoda; family Conidae; genus Conus; species Conus betulinus. The sequence continues at coordinate 43,136 of JADBJO010003639.1, read as the reverse complement.
ATAAATAAATGCTTCTCAAAATGAACCTTCAGCAAGCTTATAGTCTCCAAAGCAGGAGACCATCTCCAATGGGGAGGAAAGCTCACTAACATATAACTCCTGGTCAGATACCGGTATTTCGAAACATGATTGTTTCTCCTCAGTGACCGCGGAAAGTGGTAATTTGAATTTTGAGAAGCATTTATTTATTCCCCATTCACCCACTCAAGCACATACTGTCAGTTAGGCAGAATCATCTACCACTGCAGATATAAAAGCTTATCACCCCCCTATTTCTATAATCTGAGACATAAGAGCAAGCTTTGTTTATAATTCAATATTTTTTGCAGTCATTGCAACACCTAGCTGCTCTGTAAGTTGCTATGATGGTGCTCGGTACTTATCCTTGGAATTTATTGTTTCATTATATATATATATATGTGTGTGTGTGTCTGCGTGTGCGCGCGCGCCTGTTTGTATATATATATATATGTCTGTGTGTGCGCGCGCATGTGTGTGTGTGTAAATATATTTGCTCTCGCTCTCTTCATGTCTATATATCTGTGCCTTAATGAGGCTGTATCTGTGTGTGTGTGCGTATCTGTGTGTGTGTTGCTTGAGTGATTGTGTGTGTGCATATTTGTATAGATACGTACG
>JADBJO010003639.1:27500-32500 GCA_016801955.1 Conus betulinus | reverse complement strand
AGTAGCCCATCTGAAGGGGAGCACGCACTGTCTTAAATAACACCAAATAAGTCACTAGTTTTCAGGGTCCCAAAACAAAAACCATCTTAGATGTCATCAGCATTTCTCCACTCTTGAATGCTTTACACAAGTAGAAACCAAGATCCTTTACATCTTCATGTCTTCCAGAGCTGAGCAATATACATAGTCTGAAAAATACCTAAAATGTCTGCGCTATTTCACACAAGTGAAAAAAAAAAAAATCTTGCAAATATGGTCAAGAACTGGACAACAACACATTTCAAAATGTCTCGCATTTTCCTCCTTTAAGTTTGCACACTGGACAAATTAAAAATCGTTTAAACTTTTTTTTTTTAATCCACGTGGTCTGTTTCTTATAAAGTAACGAGTTTATTTTGAGAAGCAACAAGTCTGAACTGTAACATCAGTCGTAACAAATACCCTCTCCAGGTCAGGCGGGTTTTTTTTTTTTTTTTAATAAGACTGACTTCATCACGAAGACCAGTACAATTCGGCACTATGTTAAACCTGTCGCCGTTTTGAATAATGCTCATTGCACGTTTCGCTATATACAATCTAGGAGACTTTGTCTGAACACATTCATGCAGTGATGATGGGTGTTGATCAACACCCTGACCTCCGCTCTTCCTTTCTTCCTGTCTGCCGTCCTGTTTGTCCTCTTCCCTCACACCACACACACACACACACACACACACACAACACACACACACACACACACACACACACACGCACGCACGCACCACACACACACACACACACACACACACACGCACGCACACACACACACACACACACACACACACACACACACACACACACACACACACACACGTGCGCACGCGCACACACATGGACCCGTACCCACACATCCATATACACACGTGTACATTCACTACACACACATGGACATTCACTCCACACACACAAAAAAACAACAAACAAACAAACAAACAAACAAAAAAGATAAACCGATGTTAGGTCGTCACTCAAGACCTGACCAGCGCGTTTGGGGTCATGCGTAGGTCAGACATCTGCTAAGTCCTACGAAGCCACGAGACCCTCTTCCTCAATTCTCTCATCTTAGTTGTTCATTCATTTATCCATCAGCTTTAAAATCGTGCGCAGTGTGGCCTCGAAACTTAGCGGATGTGTGGTGTAGTGTATATAGGCTAGTCCCGCACGCCCAGTGACGCCTCCTTGATAAAACTGAAACTGTCTTCTTTCTTATAACCCCCCCCCCCCCCCCCCCCCCCGCCCCCCCCTTTCCCCCATTTTTTTTAAAAGATTGTCTTCTCTCCTTTCTCCCTTATTTCTTTTTCCTTTTTTTCCTTCCCTTCTGTCGTCCTGTTTCTTCTGTCCTTTTTTGTTTGTTTTTTCTTTTCTTTCTGTTTGTTTCCTGTTTTCTTTTCTTTTCTTTTTTTGTTTCTTTTCTTTCTGTCTTCCTGTTTTTCCATTGTCTTTTTTTTTTGTTCTTTTCTTTCTTCTTCCTGTTTTCTTCCTTGTTCTTTTTTGTTTCTTTTCTTTCTGTCTTCCTGTTTTATTCCTTTGTGTCTTTTTTTTTTGTTTGTTTGTTTTTCTTTCTGTCTTCCTGTTTTATTCCTTTGTGTCTTTTTTTGTTTGTTTTTCTTTCTGTCTTCCTGTTTTCTTCCTTTGTGTCTTTTTTTTTATTCTTTTCTTCTCCCCTCTTTGCTTCCCCCCCACCCCCCCCCCCACCCCCACTCCCCTTCATTTTCCATTCCTTCCTAATGTCTACCATCCTTCCTCTCTGTCTGTTTCTCTCTCTCCCCTCCCCTCTCTCTCTCTCTCTCTCTCTCTCTCTCTTAATCCCTCTTTCTCTCTCCGTCCCCCTCTCTCTCTCTCTCTCTCTCTCTCTCTCTCTCTCTCTCTGTTTTCTTTCTTTGTCTTTTCTCTTCCCTTCTCCTCTTCTACCTTCTATCTTTTCTTTTTTCCCTACCTCCTTTCCCACAGGCTCTGTCTTTTTCCTTTCTTCTGTTCTTTTTTTTGGGGGTATCTTCTTCTATCTCCTTTCCTTTCTTTCTCTCAAACCCCTTTCCTGCAGGCTGTATCTGGTGGGTTTTTCTTTTGTTTATTGTCTTTTTTTTTTTTTTGGTCTCCTCTTCTATCTTCCTTCCTTTCTTGTCTTCTTCTTCTTCTCGGCCTCCTTACCTCGCCCACCCACTGACCAATGCCTGTCTCGCTGACTGACCTACCTACCTACCTACCTACCTACCTGCCTGCTGCCTGCCTGCCTACCTATCTTCTAACCTACCAACCTACCAATCTTTCTACTGACCTACCAACATACCTACAACCTCCCTTCCTACCAACCTACCAATCTACCCATCAGGCTACCTACCTACAAACCTACCTAACTACCAACCTACCTACCTACCAGCCTACCTACCTACCATCCTATCTACCTACCTACCAAACTGCCAATCTACCTACCAACCTACTACCTATACCTACCTACCAACCTACCTGCCTACCTACCTACCTACTTACCAACCAGCCTCCCTGCCTACCAACCTACCTGCCTACCTACCAACCTACCTACCCACTCACCTACCTACCTACCCACCTACGTAATTACCAACCTACCAACCTACCTACCAACCTACCAATGTACTTACCTACCAACCTACCTAACTACCAACCTACCTACCTACCTATCTACCTACCTACCTACCAACCAACCTACATACCTACCAACCTACCTGCCAACATAGCACCTACCTACCTACCTACCGACCTACCTACATAACTTCCAACCTACCTACCTACCAACCTACCTACCAACCTATCTACCTACCAGCCTACCTACCTACCTACCAACCTACCTACCAGCCTACCTGCCAACCTACCAACCAACCAACCTACCTACCTACTTACCAACCAACCTACCTACCACCTACCTGCCTACCTACCAGCCTACCTACCCACTCACCTACCTATCTACCCACCTACATAACTACCAACCTACCTACCTACCTACCTACCAACCTACCTACCAACCAACCTACCTACCTACCAATCTACCTACCAACCAACCTACCTACCTACCAACCTACCTGCCAACCTACCAACCAACCAGCCTACCTACCTAGTTACCAACCAACCTACCTACCAACCTACCTGCCTCCCTAATAACCTACCTACCCATCACACCTACCTACCTACCCATTCACCTACCTGCCTACCAACCTACCTACCTACCAACCTACCTACCAACCAATGGACCTACCTACCTACCTACCTACCTACCTACCTACCCACAGTACGGGATGTACGTGAACGGGACGAAGGAGCGGGGTGGACGCGGCCTCTCCGGGGTCCGCTACAGCGCCTTCCGCATCCAGTCCGTCCTCATCAACGGCAGGGGGCGCCACAGGCCCCACGAAAACGCCACGCACAACGGCGCCCCCCTCTCCAAGTTCACCGTCAAGTAAGGAAAATGTGCAGAATGCACATCCCAGAACATTAATGCACCAAGGCCTTGCTTAAGGACTCGAGGATTTTGTTGTTGTTGTTGTTTGTTTGTTTGTTTTGTATTGTTTTGTTTTTCCTGTCCCAATTTCTGTGCCACCTCAGTGGCAGTGCCACCCACGCCACTCATTCCGACAACCCGTCCACAGCCACAGCTCGGTCAGCCCCCGCCGCAGCCCCGGCACCGGCAATCCACAGGGAGCAGTCAATGTCAAGTCGTCAAGGGGCTACTCACCGGAGGAGACACTGCACTGCTGCCGAGTCACTTCGGTGGTGTTCGGTGGCGCCTGTTCTGATTCAACATACGCAGGACACCACCTACTAAGCCCCCTACTGACGACAATAATGGCTTAGTCGCGGAGTCGGCGTGAGTGAGCTCTCCCTCCGGTGGGCGCCACCACAGTCCGTCCAACGACAGCCCCCATGGACAAAGAGTCGCGTATTTGCAGACGGGCGCAATTAGATTATTTTGAGAACTTCTAGTGTTGTCTGAGAGTTAATTCTCTGTCTTTTTTCTTAACATATGGCCATCAAGGTAAGAGCCAGAGAGATTAAAAATTACTAGAGTGGAATTGTTTGGGCGCCTCCAGATGGTGCAAAGATAGAGTCACGGGTGTGTGTGTGTGTGTGTGTGTGTGTGTGTGTGTGTGTGTGTGTGTGTGTGTGTGTGTGTGTGTGTGTGTGTGTGTGTGTGTGTGTGTGTGTGTGGTGTGTGTGTGTGTGTGTGTGTGTGTGTGTGTGCGTGAGTGTGCGTGTGTGTGTGTGTGTGTACGTGTCCGTGTGTGTGTGTGTGTCGTGTGTGTGTGTGTGTGTGTGTGTGTGTGTGTGTGTGTGTGTGTGTGTGTGTGTGTGTGTGTCTGTCTGTCTGTCTGTCTGTCTGTTAGCGTCTGTGCGCGCGTTCGTGTGTAGTTTGTTATCGGAAGCGCTTGAGAGAGCGCTCACTGCTTGTTTTTTTCCGCATCACCCACACGTTCCGTGTGTAACTGAAGAAAAAAAAAGTATTAAAGGTGGCGTTGTTCTCATTTAAAAAAAAACAAACAAACAAACAACAACAGCAAAAGACAGTGAAAAAAAGTAGATGAAAGATCACTACACATCTTCTTCTCCACACACCTCCAAGAACGAGAAACTCTTCACCTTCCGACATACCCATCCCCTTTCCCACGTTTTGTTTTGTTTTGTTTTGTTTTGTTTTGTTTTGTTTTGTTTTGTTTTCTTGTTCCCGAGTAACCAAGTTCTGGATCTGGATCTGGATCTGGATCTCCGCCTTTACTTGTTGGCTGGCGGCTAGTTGTAGGAGCCAATGATGACTGTGATACAACTGGTTGCGCAGCGTAAGACTTTAAAGATTAAAACCAGAGGGGGCGCGGGGGGGGGGGGGGGGGGGGGGGGAAGAGGGGGGGGAAGGGTTATGGGGGATTAGTGGTGGAAAACGGCCGCCTCAGCCCTGCCTAGTGCGGTGGAGAAGGCACTGGCATTCTGCTTCTGGACGG
>JADBJO010003639.1:0-20000 GCA_016801955.1 Conus betulinus | reverse complement strand
GCGGGTCGCCCACGACCCCCACACATTTTGCAGACTTTTCCATGCTTCTCCCTATTGCTAAGCCCCTATCAGATCACGCGGGTCTTGTACGACCCACACCTGATAAAGGGCGGTTCACCCGATGGCGCGACCCATTAAAAACATTTAAACATTTAAAATGTTTAGGTCCTGGGGGAACCGCGACTGATTACGATAACTGATTACGATGACTGATAATGGATTGTGTGCCCACGCATGAAATTTCTGTGACCAACGGCTATTAATAAGATCGTAGACAAACTCGTTAGATGTCGTGAGCATATCTCTATGCGTTCATAAAACATATGTGTGTTTTTTTTTTTTCATTGAGTCACTGGGTCATGCAAGACCCAGGAATCCCTGTTATTAAAACAGATAACAAACGACGACGTTGATAACCGGGATGCCGAAGATGATGACGACGATGACGACGATGATGATGATGATGATGATGATGATGATGATGATGATGATGATGATGATGATGATGACAATGACGATGATGATGATGACGACAATGACTTTTATGGTGGTGGTGGTGATGGTGGTGGTGGTGGTGGTGACGACGACGACGACAACGACAACAATGATGATGACACAACAACCAAGGACCCCCGAAGCAGGAAAGTCATTCGGACTGGACGCTGGCCTCGACAGCTGTTACGCTTACCTCCCTTGATCCGCTGATATGCCCGGACGTCTCTCTCTCTCTCTCTCTCTCTCTCTCTCTCTCTCTCTCTCTCTCTCTCTCCCCTCCCAACCCCCCACAGGTGCGAGGAGGACCAGCTGTGCAGGTGCACGGCGGTCCTGGACCTGCAGCCCGGGGAGGTGGCGCAGCTGGTCTTCACCAACCTGGGGATCGGGCAGGGTGGGACCACCCCATCCACATGCACGGCCACGACTTCTGGGTGCTCAAGGTCGGCTACCCGACCTACGACAACGACACGGGGAACTTCCTGAGTCCCACCCAGGACATCGACTGCGGGGGGCAACGCCGATAGGTAAAAAAAAAAAAAAAAAAAAACAATAGATGAATGATGATGATAATAATAATAATGACAATAAAAATGATGATGATGATGATGATGATGATGATGATGATAATCATCATCATCATGATCATAGTAATAACGGTCGTTATTATTATTATTATTATTATTAAAGGAAGCGGGAAAATGAGGGTTGAGTCTTTGGTGATGGTTGTAGTGGACTTGTTTGTTTTTGTCTCTTGGATTTTCCGTCTTTTTTTTTTCTACCCATGTGTACTCTTTTTTTCTTGTTCTGCGTCTACGGTTTGCCGTATTCTTGCTGGTTCTTGCTGCGGCTGTTGTTGTCTTCCTCTTCTTCTTTCATATTGGTTGCTGCTGCTGCCGCTGCTGTTGTCTTCTTCTTCATCTTGCTCCTGCTTCTGTTGTTGCTGTCGCCAAGGTGTAGTTGTTGGTTTTTTATCATTGTCCTTCTTCTTCTTCTTTTCTTCTTCTTCTTCTCCTTCTTTTTCTCCTTCTCCTTCTTCTTCTTCTTCTTCTATCGTTGCTACTCCTACTCCGGCACCTGTACAGTTCAGCAGCTGATATACATACTAGAACTTCGGACGTACTTACAATTGTTACTATTACAACTACTTCTGCTTCTGCTCCTCTTCTTATTCTCCTCCGCTATACTACTACTACTACTACGACAACTACCGCTGCAACTAAGACTACTACTGCTACTACTTCTTTTTCTTCTTCTACTATACTACTAATACTACTACTCGCAGAGGCAGTAGAGATTCAGATAAATGCTGTTCTCTTCCTCCAGCTTATTCGACCTACTGCAGCTGCTTTATCTTTGTATTAAAACTGCTACTTGTATCCCTGTTAATGAAGTGTTCCCATGGTGCACATTTTCTACGGTTATTTTTGACTCTAAGCGCTTTAAATCAAATCACAAGAGAGCAACACTGCGAGGGAATGAAAAAAAAAAAACAACAACAAAAAAAAAAACAACAGCAACAACAACAACAAAAGGGGAGAAACAAGCTCAAGTGACCGCGCAAGGGATGGCAAGTTGAATCGAGGAGATACCGAGTTGCCTCCCGTTTCTCTTCAAGCTACTTCGAGCGCGTTTTTGTCTCCGCATTCCTTTGAAATTCATCTTTGTAGATGTTTTGTTACCTATTTATAACTCCACGTTCACTTCATCTGATTATAAAGATTCGCCGCGGTTACATTATTATTTTTTTTTGGTTGTTGTTGCGTGTTTTATTACCGGTTCGTATCTTCACGTTCTCTTTATTTAATTCTAAAGATTAATTCGTTTATTTCAAGAAACTTAAAAGAAAAAAAAAAAAACTATTCCGCCGCCGGACGAATGGGGAGGGGGGGGGGGGGGGGGGGGGGGGGGGACAAATTACAAGACAAAACACGACGTGTTTTGACCTCTTTGGTCTTCTTCAGGCAAGACAAACAACATTCAGGACAATGGAAACGAAGAACGAGCCGTCACTTATTTCCTCAAACGGGGCGCAAAATGGCCGTTGAATGATCCAGACTACCACCAAACATTACTAGGTGACCCAGTGCACTAACAGAATCACAACATTCTGCCCGGAACACACGGCGGTGTCGTAGCCCAGGGAGTCACCCCGGACAACTTGTGCCGACACTCACTTTGTTCCCCCGCCCTCACCCTTCCTCTACCCCCCCCCCCCCCCCTCCCCCCCCCTTATTGTTTTTGTATGTGTGTGCTTGATTTAAAGAAGACGTTATCCAACAAGGATTTTTTTTTTTTTTATGTCGTTCGTATCTATCATTGTTGGAGAAAGTTGGATTACGACTTCTGGCTGTTGTTGCGGGTAGGTGATGTACCGGTGTACGGGTTACTGGTTGAGAAATACAGCGATGTGATCTAAGAAACAGGCTTTGGAGGGGAAGGGGGGGGGGGGGGGGGGGGGGGAGAGCGAGAGGGAGGGAGGGAGGGCGGGAGGGGGAGCAGACAGAGGCAGAGAAACAGACAGAGAGACAGAGAGAGACAGAGAGAGAGAGATGATGATGATGATGATGATGATGATGATGATGATCATGACGATGATCTTTATCTCCAAGGATGACAGATAAGCAAACACATGCTTTTTTTATATCCGGCCCTTGCCCACTAAGGGACTAAGCGAGGAGAGAGAGAGAGAGAGAGCGAGAGAGAGAGGAGAGCATGCACGGTACATAGTTTTTTTTTTATCAGTACTTTTTATGGAAGTGATTTTGAAGAGAATAAGAATAAATGAGGTTGCTTTTTTTTTTTTAACGGTTGTGGCTTTGGAGGGGGGAAACGGGGATAAATGAGAATAAACCAATAAAAAAGACAGACAAATCTAAATGCGAAGAAGGAACAAACAAACACATCAACAAAAGATAATTCGCCCCCCACCCCCACCCCCCACCCCCACCCCTTGCCTTCCTTCTATCTCCATTACCATTAACAAAAATTTCCGGTGTTTTTTTTAGAAGGTATATAAAGGGTTGTGCGAATGAGAGTGAATTTTGTTTTTATTTTTTACTAATGACTTGGGGGCCGGAGTTGGGGGCCAGAAAAGCTCAGTCGGAGAGCGCCGGACTCGTAATCTTGGTGATCCTGGGGTAGCGGGTTCGAATCTCTGCCGGGCCGATTCGGTATTGGGGGATTTTTCCCTTGGAGTTAACATTGGTTCTGACTCCCTTTCCCATACAGTCCTTCGAATGAAACTATAAACTGAGGTTTCGTGTGTGATCGCAACACCTGACATCTTGCACACACGTCAAATCCCATCACCAACTTTCGGAAGAGAAGGCCAGTTTGGCCGTTGGTATGGATGGACATGTTACACATAGCATGCACCTTCCCCGAAGTTGGAGTATGGCTGCCTTAGTGGCGGGATTAAAAAAAAAAACGTCATACACACGAAACTCCACTCCTTTTGTCGGGTAGATGGGATTAATACTTGCCTGTCTATACAGGGAGTGCCCGCAGGAGCATCAGCCTGCGTACGCAGAAAAAAAAAAAAGAAAAGAAAAAAGACTTGTGAGTTGACTTCAACGCGATGACAGCCCTTGATATGTCCCTTTGCGGTTAGCTGGGCTATAAGCAACCTACCTTACCTTACCTACTTACTTACCTTACCTTCTTTTTCTTCTTTCTTCGAGTGTCCACCTTCACGTTGACGATTCCGACACTTTGTGTGTGTATGACCGTTTTTTTATCCGCATTAAGGGCAGCCATACTCCAACCTCGGGGAAGGTGCATGCTACGTGTGACGTGTCCCTCCATACCAACGGCCAAACTGGCCTTCTCTTCCGAAAGTTGGGGATGGGATTTGACGTGTGTGTGCAAAAGATGTTGTGCGTGCGTTCACACACGGAACCTCGGTTTTAGAGTCTCATTCGAAGGGACTGTGTGGGGAATGGAGTCAGAACCTATGTTAACTCCGAGGGGGAAAATCCCCTCTGTACCGAGATTCGAACCCGTAATCTCAGGATCACGAGTCCGGCGCTCTACCAACTGAGCTATTCCGGCCCCTGACCTGACCTGACCTGACCTGGTCTGACCTGAGGTGACCCCATCTCCCCATCTCACGCAGAGCTCTCTCACCTTCTGCAACAATGCCTCGTGGAGCGACGCCAGCTGGTCAGGGCAACGCGCGTGCCCGGCCTGGAGCTAGACTATCCCGTCATGAAAGACACGGTCAACGTGCCCACGGGCGGCTACGTGGTTGTACGCATCCAGGCCGACAATCCAGGCGTGTGGCCACTGCAACTGCCACGTGTCGCTGCACCTGGAAGACGGCATGTTCCTGCTGATGAACGAGTCCTACGCGCAGCATCCGGATCCGCCCAACAAGGTTCCCCACGTGCCGGAAATTTCGTTTCGTTTGTGATGCTACCGGGGCCAGTTTTGTATACAGGTAGGTTGGTGTTTAGGGAGAGGCTTCGGTTTTGTTTTTTTTTTCCTGTCGTTCTATCATCATCATCATCATATCATCATCACATCATCATCAGCATCATCATCATCATCATACCATCATCATCATCACCTACATCATCCTCATCATCCTCATCCTCATCATCATTACCATCGTCATCATTATCATTATCATCATTACCATCATCTTCATCATCATCATCATCATCATCATCATCATCATCGTCGTCGTCGTCATCGTCGTCGTCACCATCATCATCGTCATCATCATCATCATCATCATCATCATCATCATCATTCATCATCGTCACCATCAACACCATTTCCATCCTCGTCCCAGATCATCTTAGTGTGAAGATTCTTACGGCAATGTCTTAGGATGGCACGAAGTGCGCTCGGGCGCGCGCGCGCGCGCGCGCGCGCGCAGCGTGCGTGCGTGCGTGCGTGTGTGTGTGTGTGTGTGTGTGTGTGTGTGTGTGTGTGTGTGTGTGGTGTGAGCGTGGTGATGTGTATGTGTGTGTGTGAGTGTGTGTGTGTGTGTGTGTGTGTTGTGTGTGTGTGTGTGTGTGTGTGTGTGTGCGAGCGCGGACGCGCGCGCGCATGTGTGTGTGTTTTAGTCGAAGAAGCTGTCACTGCCATCATTACCATCATCATCATGATCATCATCATCATCGTCGTCGTCGTCGTCGTTGTCGTCGTCATCATCATCATAAATACACTGAAAATGATAAATCTGAAAAAAATGAAAAGGAGTAATATCACCTGTTCTTGTCCAGGTGCAAACAATCCTGTTTAATGTAGTGTAATTCATATATGTGCATCATAGGAAACAACTGCGGCACACACACACACACCCACACACACACCACCACACACACACCACACACACAACACACACACCCCGATCAAAATCAAAGGGAATAACGCTAGCAAATATATTTCGCCGCCACAAAGTTTAATAATTTTGATGGGCATGGCCCCAGTTTTAATTGTAAATGTGTCGTGGCTTAATCAGGTTGTAAATGTAGCTGCTCGCAAATTAACTGATTTTTTTTCTTTTTTTCGTAAGGGAGACTTCGTTCTGTTCTCCTCTCCACCTGTTGCGGTTCTGTGCGGCTCTTCGACAGCTGGCAAACGTTTTTGTACAACGTGTATTCATACAAAGCAAACACACAAACAGCTTTTTTTTTTCCCCATTGTTTGGTCATTTAGTCGATTGGCTGGCTTTTTTTTTTTTTTTTTTCCGTTTGGAACAGTTTAAACGTATGACGAGAAATATATCATAACAACAGTCTTAAACAGTCAAATCCCAACAAAGATTTTGGGGGGCAGCATAGCAAGAAAGATGTAAACAGCTGCCATAACGATTAAGGTGTCAAGAGTTCTGGCATACCAGCAAAGATCTTGAAAGTAGCGTACCAACACTTTGAAAGTAGCTTACCAACAAAGACTGGGAAGTAGCATACCAACAAAGACCTTTGAAGTGGCATACAACAAAGACCTTGAAAGTAGCATACCAACAAAGACTGGGAAGTAGTAGCATACCAACAAAGACCTTTGAAGTGGCATACCAACAAAGACCTTGAAAGTAGCATACCAACAAAGACCTTGAAAGTAGCATACCAACATTAATTTTGAAAGTAGATACCAACACACACTTTGAAAGTAGCATACCACCAGAGATCTTGAAAGCAGCATACCAACAAACATCTTGAAAAGTAGCATACCAACAGAGACCTTGAAAGTACATACCAACAACAGATCTTGAAAGTAGCATACCAACAAAAGGATCTTGAAAGTAGCATACCAACAAAAGGATCTTGAAAGTAGCATACCAACAAAAGGTTTTGAAAGTAGCATACCAGCAAAACCTGGAAAATAGCATACCAACAAAGACCTGTAAAGTAGCATACCAACAAAGACCTTTGAAATAAACATATCAACAAAGGCTTTGAAAGTAACCTACCAACATTAAAAGACCTGGAAAAGTAGCATACCAACAAAGACCTTGAAAGTAGCATTCCAACAAAGACCTGGAAAGCAACATACCAACACAGACCTTGAAAGTACCATACCAACAAAGACTTTGAAAGTAGCATACCAACAAAGACTTTGAAAGTAGCATACCAACAAAGGCTTTGAAAGTAGCATACCAACAAAGACTTTGAAAGTAGCATACCAACAAAGACTTTGAAAGTAGCATACCAACAAAGACTTTGATCGTGACATCCCGCACTCAGAAAAAAAAAAGAAAAAATAAATAAAAGAAAAAAAAAAAAAAATGCTGTAGGTAGCCTTCCAACTAAGATCTTGACCACAACATACCAACACAGATCCTAACAGTGGCACACACGGGTTGTAGGAATCGGGGGATAGCGGGATAGCGATGGAAAGAGAAGGTGGTACCTCCCATGAAAAAAAAAAAAAAATTAGAGGGTAGGGGGGGGCTGCGGTGGGTAGGAGAGGGGAGAAGAATCTTTTCGCTCTTCCTGCCCCTCCCTCGCTTCCCTGGCTGGCTCAGCGACAGTCCACGACACAAATCCGCCTCGCTCGCTTGACGACGAGCAGTTTAAGGCTGTGTGTGAGCTCACCTGACAGAGCCAGCGACAACAGCACCCAGCCGGCGGAAATCGTCACTCTCATCATCACCATCATCATCACCACATACGCACGCACGCACACACGCACGCACACACGCACGCACGCACGCACGCACGCACGCACACACACACCCACACACACACACACACACACACACACACACCACCACACAAAGGCTTGGCTCAAGACTTCCCCTTTGTCTCGATGTCACCGACTCTCTCTCTCTCTCTCTCTCTCTCTCTCTCTCTCTCACGGGCAGGAAAAAGAAAAGGTAACGCTAGCCGCTTTCAACAAATGACCCTTGATTAGCTCACACACCGAATGGTGCTCCATTTGTTTCGAAAGGACACAGACATTATTAACCCGAAGCAGGATCAGATCTGTCCGTGTTTTATGTTCTATCAAGCAGAGAGGAATTTGGGGGGGGGGGGGGGGGGGGGGGGGGTAGGGATGCTTAGACCCTTCCCACCCCCCCCCTACCCCCTTCCCATTTTTTTTTAAATCTATGGAATGATTTTTGCAATGCCCATGAAGTGAACAGACGCTATGTTATCCTCCACAAGAGACTTCCAGAGCACGTCAAAATTGTACATTACTTTCAGCGCTGTCCTGAGACACGAAGCTCCCCACCCACCCACCTCCCTTCTCTCCCATCCACCCCCACCCCCACCCCTCTCTCTCCTGATGTCCCTATATCGAGATGTTGCCTCTGGGCTCCAACAGAGCAGAAGGAGCTCCCTGCGCCTGGCTGCAGTCTGGCACAAGCACATCCCCACCCCTCCATTAGTTCTGAACTGACCGTGTCACTATAAACACAACCACACGGAACCAAAGTTCTGTCTTTATTTCTAAACCCTTCATGTGACTTCTTTCTTCTCAAACTTTGACTGTAACCCCCCCCCCCCCCCCCCCCCGCCCAACAGTCCGCGCTTTATGATTCGCTCGCTCTCCCCCCTCCCCCTCCCCCTCCTCCCTCCCCCCTCCCCCTCCCCTTCTGGTTTGAACATGATCTACGCCAATGTGCCAACAGAGAGTCTAATCTGTCGCATACCCTCAACAAAGATCTTGAAAGCTACATGGTAGCAAAGGTTTCGGTAGTACGTAAACCGACAAAAAGAGGATCATAGTAAACGTGCCAATAAAGAATATTGATAGAAGCATACTAACTACTTTGTAGTGAAGTTCTATCCGAGATCTTGATGGCAGCGTATCAAGAGAGCGAGATGACAGTGGTACACGCCAACAAAGGTTCTGACAGCAGCACTCCCAAGCAGGATCTTAACACACCAACAAAAGGAGTGAACGCTAGCACTCCAACAAAGATCGTAACGGTCGATTTCGAACAAAGATCTTGATTTGTGGTGTCACAAACAAAACAATCAAGAGAGATCTTACCAGTAGAACACCAACAAAGGTTTCAAACAGTGGCGTTCCAACAAAGATCTTAATGCCAACAAAGATCATGATAGGTGCGGGAAAAAGAAAAGTCTTCACCGTAGAATGCAACACAGCTCTTGACACTAGAATACCAACCAAGGTCTAGAATGCAACACAGCTCTTGACACTAGAATACCAACCAAGGTCTAGAATGCAACACAGCTCTTGACACTAGAATACCAACCAAGGTCTAGAATGCAACACAGCTCGTTGACACTAGAAAAACCAACCAAGGTCTTAACAGAAGAATATCAACAGGTGCTTTAACAGGAGAAAATCAACAACGATGTAGAGAGTAGAATACGAACAAAGATCCTAACAGCAGTATACTGTCAACTTTTTTTTTTAAACAGTAGAAGACCAACAAGTACGTGAATCCTGAAATGTCTTCTGTTCCTACAGACATTCTTGGCCATTCAAAATTCTGAGGGGGCTTCCTGACGCCGTTTCTGCTAACATCCAATCGTCTACCGCAGTCTGGACAACTATCCTGCGCCCTTTGGAACCCGAACAACTTTTCAGGAGAAGTTTGCTTTCTTCCTGGATAGAAAACGATGGCCAATAAAACATTCTTATTAACCACCATTTACAACCTGTTTGCTGGCATCAAGAACTATTGCCAGTGTTGGTTGGTTTGGGTTTTTTTTTTCTGTTTGGGGGGGTCGACTCATTCGTGAATGGAATGAGAATTTTGTTTTCTGGAATAAAGAGTCACATTCAAGTGTGTGTGTGTGTGTGTGTGTGTGTGTGTGTGTGTGTGTGTGTGTGTGTGGTGTGTGTGTAAGGTAAGGCAAGTGTGGTGTGTGTGTGTGTGTGTGTGGTGTGTGGTGTGGTGTGTGTGTGTGTGTGTGGATGTGTGTGATTGTGTGTATATGTGTGGTGTGCGAGTGTGGTTTGTGTGTATATGTGGGGTGTGAATGTGGTGTGTGGGGTGTGTGTGTGTGTGGGTGTGTGTGTGTGTGTGTGTGTGGTGTGTGTGTGTGTGTGGTGTGTGTGTGGTGTGTGTGTGTGTGTGTGTGTGTGTGTACGCACGCCCGCACGCATGCACAAAGAAAATCAAGAGAAATGAGAGAGAGAGAGAGAGAGAGAGAGAGAGAGACAAACACAGGAAGGCAGACATTTCTCGCGCTCAAATGCACCACAAATACACTCACGCACAGAAAAGACACACGTACACACAAACACACACGAACGCACGCACTCATCAAAGAGAAATGAAGATGAGAGAGAGAGAGAGATCGAGAGAGCGATGAGAGAGAGAGAGGAGAGAGAGAGAGAGGAGGAGGAGAAGAGAGAGACAAACACAGGAAGGGCAGACATTTCTCGCGCTCAAATGACCACAAATAACACTCACGCACAGAAACAAAACGTACACACAAACACGCACGAACGCACGCACGTACACACGCATGCACACACACGCACTCAAGCACGCACACACACAGAGGTAGCGGGCAACCCACACGCGCACAACACAAACACACACACACACACACACACACACACACACACACACACCCCCACACACACACACCACACCACACCACACACACACACACAACCACACACACAGAGGCGCATTCACACACGACACACACAAACACACACAAACACCACACACACACACACACAGCACACAGAGGCACACGCACACGATTTATCCTGGTGTCATGAAAATACCTGATACGTTCCATGCCAGTAATTCTGTCTTCGCCCCTTCATCTCGGTTACACTAACCCAACCACCCCCACCCCAACCCTACAACCTCTCTCCAACCCTCCAACCCAACCCCCACCCTAACCTGTCCTTCTACCTTACCCCTCTGCTTACGACCTTGTCGCTGCTTTGCCCCCCCTCCCCCCTCCCCTTAATGTATTCTATCTTCCCACTTCTTTACTTTTGTGTTTTAGGACACGCTTCTGTGCAGTGTCATAAACGACACACACGCACGCACGCGCCTGCGCCTATGTTGGTGGTGTGTGTGTGTGTGTGGTGTGTGTGTGGTGTGTGTGTGTGTGCGTGCGTGATGTAGTGTGGGGTGTGCGTGTGATGTGTGTGTGTGGTTTGTGTGTGTGTGCGTGCGCGTGAGTGGTGTGTGCGTGCTGCGTGGTGTGTGTGTGTGGTGTTGTGTGTGTGGTGTGGTGTGTGTGTGTGATGTGCGTGTCTGCATGCGTAACTATGAGCGTATATGTGTTGGTGCAGTAAGTGTGCGTATGCCTGGCCTGCGTACGTGTGTGTGTTTTAATAACTGCATACATGTCTAAACAGAGAGAGAGCATGAGTGTCGTGTGTGTGAATGTGTGATGTGTGCGCGTGTATACGTGCACGTGCGACGCGCGTGTGCTTGTGTATGTGTATGTTGCGACTATATGCGCGTAACGTGTGGGCGCCGCGCGCGCGTGGCGTCAGTGTGGTGTGTGTGTGTGGGTGTGTGTGTGGTGTGTTCTGTGTGTGTGTGTTGTGTTGTGTGTGGTGGGATGTGTACGTGCGGGCACTGTGCGTACGTAGTGTGTGGTATAGTGTGTGTGTGTGTGTGTGGTGTGGTGTGGGTGTGTGTGTGTTGTACGTGTGGTTTGTGTGTGTGTTGGTGTCGTGTGTGCGCGGTGCGCGTGTGTATGTGTGTGTGTGCAGCGTGCATGCGTGCGTGTGTATGTGGGCGTGCATGCGTGCGTGCGTGCGTGCGTGTATATGAGTGTATGAGTGCATGTGTGTGGCCTTAGGTCCTTCCAGCAGAATACCCCTAGCCTTCCTTCAGCAGAATACACCCTAGTCCTTCACAGCAGAATACACCCTAGTCCTTCCAGCAGACACGCCTTAGTCCTTCAAAAAGAGGACAACCCCCTAGTCCTTCAAACAACAAAGCACACCCGTCCTTGCAGCAGACATACCTTTGTCCAATCTTCCTCTATTGTTCTGTGCATCTTTTTGAAAAGATCATAACGATCAGACAAAAAGTCTGGGTCTCTTTCATGCACCTTGCCTGACCCATTTCAGAGCTAGCTGTGTGTGGCGACGAAGTCTGGAAATTCTTGCAATGTTCGGACCCTGTTCACCGGATGCCATAACGAGAGAACGTTTGTTCAAAGATGCCACGATTATTTCATCCTTCTCTTCACTTCTGTCGCAAAGCATGGGTCTCCTTCCTGGCACTGTTGATGGGTCTTTGACGGGGCCTTTTCGGTACAAGGGGATTTTTCCCTCGGAGTTAACATTAGTTCTGACTCCATTTCCCATACAGTCCTTCGAATGAGACTATAAACCGAGGTTCGTGTGTGAACGCACGCATAAAATCTTGCGCACATGTAAAATCCCATCACCAACTTCGGAAGAGATGAATGAAGCGCCAGCTGGCGGGGGCTCTTCAGTCGGCACTACCCAGGTAGGCAGCTCATTGTGTAAACGAGTGTGGATTGTGAAGCGCTTAGAGCTTGGTCTCCAGCCGAGAATAGGCGCTATATAAGTATTCATTATTATCATTGTTATTAGTCGGCTTGACACACACATCAGTTGGCGTACCGTGTATGTCACAGCGTTGAAACAGTTTTGCTAGGTGTTGAGGACACACGACTTACATGGATCATAACCTCAATCAGTAGCTGCCCTATGGATCTTTCATCTGCTTTTGTTCGGACCGGTCACGATATGCTTCTCGGACGTCTGTCAAGCTCTTTTGAATTTCAGATCTACTGTTTTCCATTCACATCTGTCTGGACGTACGCAGTCTGTTGATGTGTACAAGAATCGCTCAAACACGTCCATATGCTGTTTGGTGTTCCTCAGGGGTCAACATTGGGCCCCTACTCCTTTCACCTTGTGTACTCAGCGAAGGTTTATCAACCTACAGAAAAACTAACACGACAATCTCAAAACGCGCTGATGACAGAGAATGACAAAAGACCGTTCTTTCATCAGCTTGAACATCCGGCGGAAGCTTATCAACGCCGTCCAGCGACTGTTATCCCCGAAGCGACCAGTGCAGTGCTCAGGCAGCATGCTGACGGACAATGGTTCCATACTTCAGCTGGAGATCGTCAGAGCTGCTTTTTTTATGCAACACTACGATCTGGTCAGATCGTTTCTTCTCGCACACATAACCCAACAAAATCACGCTAACATATTGTGCCAGCATCTCTCACCACTGTGATCTTGTCGGGTGGTTTCTTTCCTCCATACGTCAATCAGCTTATCTCTTTTCACTTTTCCACATTTCCCTGGACGCATGAAGACTGACGCACGTGAAGATCGTGTCAGCGCAGTGGTCAGCACTGAAGGAAGAACCGTCCCAAACCTTCCATTTGCGGATGACATCGATGGCTTGGCCAGGCAGTGAACAAGAGCTCGCCATGCTTTTGTTTGCTAAACAATACATCTTCTAGTGTCAAATGAATAGTACACGCCCACTTGTTCCTGTTTCATAAAAGAATTGAAAATATAAACACAAACTTGAAGAATACAATATAAAAATATGTGGCAATTACTCCAACTTTCATAAAGACGGGACCTTTTACACATCTATTTTGGGCTCAAGTGTTTAAATCCGAATCAGACTTGAACCATTTTCTTATATGGATATGTACGCTGCATATTATCGTACAGCACAAAAAAAAGGAAAAAGAAAAAAATCTGACGGGCAATAATTTTTGTGTTGTTGTAATATTTCGTTGATTGACTCCATATGAATATGTGATTGAGTATGCATGTATGCGTGCGTGTGTATGTGTGTGCGTGGTGTGGGTGTGAAAGTTGAAATTATTAGGTTTTTTATATATGTTGGTCAGTGTCTTTTTGTTGTTGTTGTTGTTGTTGTTTGTTGTGTGTAATTGACTGACATTATTACTGTTTCTGTTCGATGGAAAATAAAGGGAAAAAAACAAAAGAAAAAACGAAACTCGCCGTGCTTGTTGAAAGCCTAGATGAGAAACACCAACAAGACGAGGCCTGGTGATCATCGTACGAAAATCACCGTCCACGCTCAGAAGTTGGGAGTCCCGCTCACGGTTCTCTACCTGGGATCCATCCTTGACGGTGAGGGATCAGCACCAGAAGTCCGCTCAAGGCCAGCAAAGACAGCCACAGGTTTAAAAACCGACCCGCAAGGACCGAAACATCTCCGTAAGGCACAAGACCGCGCACCTGCGTGCACCCGATGTATTTCATCCTCTTGCTCGCACGCGAAACATGAACCCTCGCAGCGGATCCGGGAAGAAGAACTCAAGCCAGGGCAATGAGACGTTTCCAGCATGACAGTGAGCCAGGACCACTGATCATATTATCACCCCGTCAACAGGTGCTTCAAACCATCAGACAGCACCTAAGACCATTCGAAAAATCTGCTGACATCACTCAAGAAAAACACCTACGTTGGCACGCCATGTTGACAAGATCCCAATGGTCTTGCTTAAACTATCTAAAGAGGAGGAGGGGGTGACGAAGGAAAGGGGAGACAATATTGCAGAGTGGGTCGGGAAAGCATTTGGTAAGACTCCGACCTGGTCTGCAACCAACAGAACTGGAGGAACCTGGTGAACTGTTCTTCAGTGTGGAGTCCAACTGACACCCCGGAGGAGGAGGTGGAGGAGGAGGAGGAGGAGGAGGAGGAGGGGAGGAGGAGGAGGAAGAAGAAGAAGAAGAATAACAACAACAACAACAACAACAACATCAACAACAACAACAACAAGGGAAGGAGAAGAGGAGAAGAAGAAGAGAACAAGAAGAAAAGAAGGAGAACAAGAAGAAGAAGAGGAGGATAAGAGGTGGAGGAGGAGGAGAGGAAGAAGATGGAGGAGGAGGAGGAGGAGAGGAGAAGAGAAGGAAGGAGGAGGGAGGAGGAAGAAGAGGAAGAGCAGAGGAAGAGGCGAGGAGGAAAGAGGAGGAGGAAGAAGATCCAGGAAGAAGAAGGAGGAGAAGAAGAAGGAGTAGTAGCAGGGAGGAGGAGGGGATTAGGAGCAGCAGAAGAAGAATAAGAGTAACAACAACAACAACAACAACAACAGCAGCAACAAACAACAGCAGCAGCACACAACAACAACACAACAACAACAAGAAGCTTTCATCCAATTTCCGTTTTTAAAGGCACAACCAGACTGGGCTTAACGTTTCTCATCGAATCTGAATCAGTACAACACTATGTTAATCTGACAGTAAATGGTTTCCAGTCAGTCAGTCATGAATCTGACCTTTTCCCTGTGATTTTAGTACCGGTTGAAAAGACATCTTCAAAGCAGTTTTGGGTGTCTTGTCTTCGATCAAACGCATTCTCTTGATCAAAACATTTCTTCTATCGACCAGGCGATCGTCTACCATCTCAAACACCATCATTTCATTTCTCTCTCTCCTCTCTCTCTCTCTCATTCTCTCTCTCTCTCTCCACTTCCTCTGAGCTTGTTTCTTTTCGTTCTTCACGGCAGGGGCTTCTGTAAACTGCGGGCTCCCCCTTCCCTTCATTGAAAGCGAAGATGAAGCGATGTTGGGGGTAACTGCGCTGGCCGATTAAACTCCAGAAACGCAAGACTGATTTCGGCCACATACCATACCAGCTACTGGCAAATTTACGGCCCTTCCGCTGGAGGAAACGAGGGGAAAAGAACAGGGGACTCGCGACACACTGGCCTACGGTGTAACGAACGAAATGTTTTAACTCCCCAAATGGTTTCAACTCCCCAGCGAGTTAAAACTGCTCGTATGTAAATTTGAACTCCCTGGTGGATGATAAACTCGAATGACTCCCACGCTTTTCGTTACACCAGCACTTTAGTTCAATGGTTTCCCTTCCAGGCTGCTCCTGGGTTCTTCTTGATAGCCATAGGATGACCCATTGCGTAATGTTATGAGTCAGGCTTGTTGCCCATTGTTTGACCATTATTATAGCCGCAGTTTGGCTGGCCCGATTTCGACTTTGAACTTGAACTGTCAGGCGTGAGGACGACGTGTTTGCCAGAGACGACCTTTGAAGTAAGTGCGGATAATTCTGTCTGACGGTTTTACAGTGGAGTGACTTGACTGACTTGAGAAGGCGTGGAGGGACAGGAAGATCGGCTCTTGGAGTGTGTGTGGGTTGTGTGTGTGGTGTGGTAGGTTGTTGTGTTGGTGGTTGGGTGTGTGTGTGTGTGGGGGTGGGTGGGTGTGTGTTGTGTGTGTGTTGTGTGCCGGGTAGGTGTGAGTGCGATGAGTGTTGTGTGGTTGATGAGTGTGTGTGTGAGGTGAGTGGGTGTGTGTGTGTGGGGGGAGAGGAGAGAGAGAAGAGAGAGAGAGACGAGAGATGGAGAGAGAGAGGAAAGCGGAGTTAGAATGGTAGGGGTGTGTGTGGTGGTGTGGTGGGTGTGTTGTGGGTGTGGAGGTGTGTGGTGGGTGCGTGCGTGAGTGCGTGGATGTTGGTGCGTTGGTGGTATGTGATCTGTGTGCGTGTATCTGTGTGTGGCAGGGTGAGAGAGATGTGAGAGACAGAGTGAGAGAGAGAGAGAGACGAGGAGCGAGAGAGAGGAGAGAGGCGAAGAGTAGGCAACGACGGGAAAGCGGGATGGGGGTGGGGGTGGGGGGGGGGGTCTACCACCGACATGATGAACGCTGAGGACAGTAACACTAAAGACACAGGCCATGGGAGAAAAATGTCAGGGTTAACCGGCCCTCCTTTCCTTTGTACACCAAGCCCGAAGGAACCGATGACAACACCTGTCACCAACAGCAAACCTGCCCACACATCACCAACACACACCACACAACAACACACACACACACACACACACCGGTCTATCATAAATCCATCATCTCTCCACTCCTCTCTTCTCCCTATCACCCACAACCACCCACACAACACCAACAAACACGCACCCTCCTTCTTCTTCACTCCACCACACCCCCACCCTACTCCTTCTTTCGGCAGTGCACGGAAATCGCAAACTTTTGATACGCAGGCTTCGAGCTCTATGAGCAAGCCGACCCACCCCTCACCCTACCCCCTCACTCCACCCCCTACCCCTACCACAACACAAAACACAAACACACACGCAAGCAGCAAACACAACACGCACACGCACAACACACACACATCACACACAACAAACACACCGCACACACACCACACACCTACAATAACACACCACTCTTTTGTTCCCTTCTTTTTTTTCGTCTTCCTTGGATAATCCTCGAACGATCATAAACAACATGGGACAGGGGGAAAGACTATCGTAGGGGGAGCCGCCAACCCGGAAGAAGTTAGCGGACTCTCCACTCTCTCTACGTCCCACGCAGGTATCCGCAGATCCGAACACGGGACCGACCCCAAGCGTTTGACGAGTACTGCGAAGCCATTAAAAGGCCTTATCCATCAAAGCGCCTGCCGTGTTGTCGAGCCGCGCAACACGTAAGGAAACGGGGACACGCCTCCTGAAGGCGACACAAGGGATGTGCGTGAGAGAGAGAGAAGAGCAGCGGGAGGAGAGAGAGCGAAACGTCGGACGTGGAATCAAGCTCTGGGAGAGACAGAGAGAAGAAAAGAGAACAAACACGGAGAAAAAAAAGATACAGAGAAAACCCTGGGTTGCTGACCTTTGAGGGTCGATCAGCCGCGGCCTTACCTTTTGTGATTTTGTTACTGGTCGTTGGGCACAGGGGACGGGACGGACGGAGACTTCCGATAGGACGAGTATGCATTTGTGTCGAGCCGCTCAAGAACAGTGTGCGCGGTTGAGGTAGTGGGTCGTAACTACGTGGAGGATTAACTGTTGCAAATAGGCAACATCACGTTGTGGTGTGTGTGTGTGGGTGTGTGTGTGGGGTGGTGTGTGGGTGTGTGTGTATCGTGAAGTAAGGGATTTACTTGTCTGCGTTTGTGAAGGTCTGGGTGAGTCTTGTCTTTTGTCCTTTCATTTTGTTTACTGTAGAGGACAAATCGAGGGTAAATTTCGTTCCCAGAAACTCCTACTCGAGATCCGTCACGTGAAGTTTCAACAGGTAACAACAACAACAACAACCTGCGAACATCAGCACCACAGGGTAATACGTCCTAAACGTCAATCCGGCTTTTCGCGGTACAAAGCAAAACAAAAAAACAAAAACAGAAACATAAAACAAAAAAACAAACAAACAATCAAGAAAAAAAAACAAAACAAACGTGACGCCAAAAAAAAAAAACCTGAGAGCTAAGAACTTGCCTGCCGTTCCACCACAGGCCAATGATATCCCATCCGCTCGTCCAAAAACGATCGGAGGTACAGGACGCAGTTACAGATACAGGTGGAACTCGTCTTCTTTTTTTTTCTCTCGCTTTTTTCCCTTCTTCCCTGTCTTGGGCGGGTTTTGCACGGACAGGACATGAGGGCTGACGGGGAGGATCGGCTATGACCCCCTGTCATGTTCGACAAGGCTGGCACCGCGTCATCACCACTGCAGGTGAGAAACTTGAATCATTTTGGTTTTAATTCATTATGATTATATTATTTAGATGCGTGGTTGGGCGGTGTTTGGATTGGGGGGAAGAATAGTGGCGGGTGGAAATGTCGGTCATCAGAGTAATTTGTTGGGTAGTGTGAAAACAGAGCGATTGTCGATACACCGTGTGTAACGTGATGTGTGTGTAAGTGAGGGTGCTGGTGCGTGTGTGTGTTGTGTGTGTGTGTGTGGTTTGTGTGTGTGGGGTTGTGAGTTGAGGTCCGTGCGCCGCGCGCGCGTGTGGGTGTGTGTTTGAGTGTGATAGATGGTGTGTGCGCGTGCATGCGTGGCGTTTGGTGTGGGCAGCGTTACTATTGCTGTGCGTGCGTGAGTGTGTGTTGTGGTGGTGTGGGTGAGGTGCGTGCGGCGTGGGTGCGTGCGTGCGTGGGAGTCGGCGTGTGTGGTGTTTCGGAAATGTGCTCATTCTACGCCGGGTGTTTAGTGATTGGCAAAACAGCCACATAAAAGTAATCGGTCATTATATTTACTAGAAATGAAAGGGAAACAGAGGGAAGCACACTGTAAGAAAGAAAGGGGGAGAAACATAAAGAAGAAACGATACTGATAGCTTTTCTGGGGCGATTTCGTTTGTGGCGCGTCATTGGATACCGTGAGAAACAAACACAACACCAACACACACACACACAAACACACAACACACACACACACACACACACACAGAGAATCAGAGAGAGAGAGAGGATCACCCAAGCCAGGACAGCACAGACAGGCAGTCAGACCAGACAGGCAGACACAGGGCAATGATAGACCAGAATCAAGAGAAGATTAAAACAAGCCCTGTTACTTAAAAACACATGGTTTCTTTTTCTTCAGTTAAGTTAGTGTACGCCCACATACTGTGACTGTGTGGATAGGACTTCTGTTTACTTCAGCCGTCACATAACTTATAACGTTTCTATTTGTAGACACTAATCAAGATCATCTTTCACAATGTTAGAATCACGTCGTTTAAAACAAAAGAAAAAAAATGGGGAGGCGGGGGGGCGGGGGGGGGGCGCGGAGTGAGAGGGGACCCCGAATAAAGCGTAGAACGCAAAAAAGAAATATAGACAGAGGGATGAAATATGAAGTTATATATGACGTGGCCTAACGCGCAGTAAAGAAGAACAGTTAATAACTGACGTACGTGCCACGCGAGTCGTTCATCTATCAGGAAAAAACTGACTGATAATGAACATCACAGAGCGTCACCAAAAAAACAAACTGTCCTGGGGTAGGTAGACACCAATCTTTCATATAAGGCTTCATAGCTCGGAGTTCTAAACACGCTATCTGAACGTCTACATCACTAAGACACTGGGGAAGGATTGCCACAGTAATGAAAACTCGCGTAAGCTAATAGGAATTAACGTTGCTTAAACGCCCAGGCCGACCGCAAAGGGGGACATATCAAGGGCTGTCACCACGTCAAGTCATCACTCAAATGTCATTAAAAAAAAAAACAAAACAAACAAACAACCACAACAACAAAAGAAGAAGAAGAAGAAATCAAAATACATGCATGACGTGAACCGGTGGAGTCGAGGGCGTATTACGTGGTTCTGCAACGATCAGGTCTCCGACTC
>JADBJO010003638.1:216376-234711 GCA_016801955.1 Conus betulinus | reverse complement strand
AGAGTGTCTTGTTGTGTGGTGTCTTTAGGTAAATAAGCGGAATGTTGCTCATAATGCCCAGCTGACCTGCAAAGGGACACATCAGGAAAAGAGGGCTGTCACTCTAACTACGTTAAAATCAACTCAAGTCATATATCTATATATATATATATCCGATAATATATATAAATAAGACGTTTCACACTCTCTTTAAATTACATCTTCTAGAAACTTCGTTAAAAATCGTTCTTCTTCCATCAAATCTTAAACCAGGTTGTAACCATGTTAATCTCTCTCAAGAACTCAAAGATCACGTCAGGTGGGATATCTCTGAACAGGGTTTTCATGGACTCTGCTGTAAAGTGGTTATGTGTGGTGTGTGTGTGTGTGTGTGTGTGTGTTTGTGTTTGTGTGTGTGATGTGGTGGGTGTGTGGTGTGTGTGGTGGTGTGTGTGTGTGGTGTGGGGTGTGTGTGTTTTGGTGTGTGTGTGTGTGTGCTGTGTGTGTGGTGTGATGTGTGGTGTGTGGGTGTGTGCGTGGTGCGTGCGTGCGTGTGTGTGACGTGCGGGCGCGCGCGTGTGCGTAAGTGTGCGTGCATTTTCCATTCAGGTTTATTCTCATATTGGAAAGGTACATTGAATGATGTATCGTGTTAAACATACAGAATAAACGATCCAATTGTACCAGCTGTGAATACTTACATCCTGTACACCTGCAACAGCTCTGCTGCATGCTGGTTTTCAGCAGCTGCCGCTTCGGGTTTAGCTGGCGATGATTATACGTGCACATACATAGGACAGTGCGATGCCCTCCCATAAGTTGTCCATCCGTTATCATCATGGATCATAAACGTCAACACAGTCCAATGTCACAAATGACCAATAGCGTCTTCGTTATTATGTATGGACAGAATGGGATGAGAAGACATTGTTGAGGTTTCCAATACACATTCATATCACCAGCCAACACGTCTTCAACTATATCAGACACCGGCCGAGGTCTGTTATTGCGCGATGTTTTGCCAAGCTTTTCGGTAGTAATCTAAGGTATCTGGATCCCTATATTATCTATCTATGGACAGTTTAGTTGATGTGAACTGTGGCACAGGACATGCAGTGTGTTGTCTTTCCAAGGCGCGTACAATGTCGGTGCCTACATTTCATGTATGTACAGGGTCGAAACCTCCAGGGGTTTTCCCTGCAGGTTTCTCGGGTGTGCAGTTATGCCCCGTACCGACAGGATGAGGGAAACATAAAGGTCGTCCATCTCAATCGTGAGCTGATTTTCAAAACGAGTCATTCATACACCCCTATTCAAAAAACAGGTGAGGGTTGATGTGAGGCTCTGCTCATTCCGAATGACATCACGCAGCTAATTTCAGTCGGGTCAGCACACACCTAGCCCAGGCACAGGAAAACGTTACACCGCGGTGGTCTTTGCGCGGGCAAACATCATTAAGCAGTGAACAGGCAGTAGCGAACATCCCTGACACATTTCAACTGAAATGGAAGTAGCTAGAGTGTTTGGACATGTGACAAAGCATCAAACTGGACGCCACACTGATCTGTGGAAAACAGACCGTCTTCATGGTTATCAGAAGGTGTGTAGTCAAGTCTGGCTTCTTGCAGTCCAGATGCCCAGTTGTGCTACTGGACCATGGTAAGTTGTTTGCTTCAGAGTGATGAGTGTGAGTGTGTGCGAGTGTGGTGTGTTTGTGTGTGTGTGTCTGTGTGTGTTGTTTGTGGTGTGTGTTGCAGTGAGGCTGCTAATTCCTAACGCCCCTCAATATAGTAACCAGTCAATCTCAACTCACAATGATCTCAAGCTCTTCGGTCCAGCATATGCCAGTGGTGTGAGTCCGTGAATGGTGATTGGGTTTTTTCAGTGCCCACTTGATCACAAGTGATGTACGTGTATCGAGTGTGCGATGTGCGTGTGTTGTGTGTGTTGTGTGTGTGTAGTGTGTGTGTGTGTGTGTGTGTGTGGTGTCGCGCACAGTGAGGCTCTCTCCTGCTGCCCATGCATCTGATAAACGCATCAATCCACCGTTACCCTGATCCTCAGCTCTTTGTAAAAGCGTATGGACAGTAATGGCGTTCAATGGGTATTGGGTGATCTAGTGCCACGTGAATCACAGCTTCCTCCGCCCCTCCACCCCTCTCCCTGTTCTCTCTCGCCATCCCACAAACCACCTTACACATATGCATCTATCATCACACTGTCCTACTCCAGTGCCCCTGTTCTCCCACGTGTCATGGCAGGACCAATGGAACAGTTTAGTGTGTTACTGTGGCACAGAAATGCAGCCGTGCTTTTTTCCAAGGTACGACAATGTCTGCCTGCATTTGATTCCATGCCAGATGAAAACCTCCAGGCATCTTTTCCCACAGGTTCCTGATTGTGCATAAAAATGTTTATGCTTTAATTGTGAATAACTGGTACGAATAACGAAATATAAAAGATCACTGCACAGGGTTCCAGCTCAATCATTGAGCTAAGTTTTCAGACTGCGCCAGTCAGGCACAGCTTATCACAAAGCAGATGAATCTGGATGTGGAAGGTCTTTTGCGTCTGTCGCATTCAAATCATCTATTTCTCACAAATTGGATATCATCACAAGCGACATGTGAAGCTAAGATGGGTATACTCGTTGCTCCGTCCATTAAATCACCTGCTAATTTTCAACTGTGGGTTAAACATACAGCATCATTACAAGTGCACTGTTCTGAAGCTAGATTTCGCAGTCTTTGCACTGGCCACCCTGATTTAGCAGCAGTACGCTATTCCATGCATTCAGTCCTGTCAAAAAGAGAACTAGATCTCTTTTCATAGAGGAATTCACATATGCAAATGCAGTTATAAAATTCTCTGGCACAAATTCGATTCTCAAAGTAGCTAGCAGTGTCTACCTATGACAGAAGATCAGTAGTGTCCTATACTGATCTGTGAAAACAGACCAGCCTCCCTGCTATCAGAATGTTTAGCAGGTCAAGTGGATGTCGTATCTAGCCCAGCCTGTGGAGGCCACACCAGGTATGAAACCTAGTGCAAATCATGGCAGTTTTACACATTATGGTGTCACTCTAAGCTGCCAGATACAGCCTACAGTGTGTGTGTGTCTGTGTGTGTGGTGTCGTGTGTGTGTGTGTGTGTATTGTGATGTGTGTGTTATTGTGTGTGTGTAGTTGCGTCGTGTTGCCCCTGTGTGGGTTTGCCTGTAAGTTTGTGTGTCTGTTTCTGAATCTGATTACTTTTTTTCAATTATCCAGACATGGACTGTTCAACTACCAAGCATTTCTTCTGTGTGACATACACCACACAGGTTAGATTTAACAGTGTGCAAAGAAATGGGGTGATTGCGAGCGGGGGGGGGGGGGGGGGGGGGCTTAAACATTTTTTCAAATGTTCAAAACACAATCAGTATCTGAAACTACAAGCTGTTCTTGAAACAAATGGTAAAAATATTTCCAAGCTCTTCACCCCCAAGCCTTCCCCTTCCCTGTCCCACCCTACATTAAACACCTTCACAGATGACATCTATCATCACACCTGTCATAACGGGTCAGCGGACCCGTGTTTCTCCCAGCGTGTCCATGGCAATGAACAGAATGACAGTTTAGTGATGTGAACTGTGGCACAGGACATGCACAGGTTGTCCTTTCCAAGGTGCGTACAATGTCAGTGCCTACATTCATGTATGCACAGTGCTGAAACCTCCAGGATCTTGGTTTCCCACAGATGATCTCATGTGCATAATGCCGTGATTGCGTTAACAGAAGTACAAAGAAAAAATATAAAAGCTCAATCGTGAACCATTTTTAAAAGAGTCAAAGCATACACAACTATAAAACATGGAATGAGATGTGAGAGGCCCTTTGCTCCGATCATGAGCTGATTTTCAACGTATGGTCAAGTGTACATCATTATACTACAAGCAGGACAAAGTTGCAGGGCGGCAGTCTTTTGCAACATCCAAGCTAATAACCCCTCTCCCTACGCTAAACAAGCGCGCACCTCCGATCACAAAAGAAACTTAAAATAATGGACTGTCTCATTCACATACATACCATGTGTTAGAAAAAACATCCCAGACACAATTCGCTCAAATGAAGTAGCTAGCAGTGTTGGTACATATGATGAGAGCAAATATCCCCACACTGTTCTGTTAAAACAGATCGTCCTCCCTGGTATCTGAATGTGTGCAGTTGCAAGTTGCTTTTGATGCGGGTGGTTTTTTTTTTGTTTGTTTGTTTGTTTTTTTTGGTTAAGCTAGTTTAATAATAATGACGTTTGTTAGATTGTTTTTCGTCTATCGATCATCAATGGTGAATAGACGTTAAGTAAACCACTGAACTGACTGACCTGAATGTGTGCAGGTCAATTCACGTTTGTTCACTCTCACAGCCTGCCACTGGCAGTCACATACCACATGGGCCCCCTGCACTACATGTACTTGTTTTGTTTGTGCGTGTGAATAGTCCAGAGAACAAGATACAGGACACTTATTGAAGATACCTTCAGGGGTCATCTCTTCAAGTTCAATCATGATTCATGGGTTTTCTATTAACGAATAAGCGGACAATAGCACTGGCTTTATGAAACTTTTTGGTGACTATAACACCGGACGGTCCCATGAAACAATAAGCAAACTAATAGCCTGGGACGTCTATTAATAATAAGCTCTTATACCAAGAAGACGTCTATGAACAGTGAGTGACCCCAGCATTGGACTCTATGAATGGTAAGTGACCATAGCACTGGCCGTCTTGGCTGTAAGCGGACCTATACACGGACGTCTATGCATGGTAAGTGGACTATGGCCTGGACGTCTGTGATGGTAATGACTATGACACTGGACGTCTATGAATTGTACGTGACTATGACACTGGACGTCTAATGAATGGTAAGTGACTAACGACACTGACCGTCTGTGAATGGTAAGTGACTATGACACTGGGAGTCTATGATGCGCTTTAAGTGACTATGGCACTTGACGTCTATGAATGTAAGTGACCATCGCAATGGACATATAGAAGATACGTGACTATGAGCACTAGGACATCGGACGTCTATGAATGGAAAGTGGACCATCGCCAACAATGGACATCTAGGCCTGATAAGTGACTATGGCACGGCCGGTCTATGAAGGTAAGGACTATGGCACTGGACGTTGAATGGTAGAAGTGACTATGGCACATGGACGTCTGTGAATGGTAAGTGACTATGGCACTGGACGTCTGTGAATGGTAAGTGACTATGGCACTGGACGTCTGTGAATGGTAAGTGACCATAGCACTGGACGTCTATGAATGGTAAGTGGACTATGGCACTGGACGTCTGTGAATGGTAAGTGACTATGGCACTGGACGTCTAGGAATGGTAAGTGACTATGGCACTGGACGTCTGGAATGGTAAGTGACTATGGCACTGGACGTCTATGAATGGTAAGTGACTATGGCACTGGAGTCTGTGAATGGTAAGTGACTATGGCACTGACGTCTATGAAATGGCAAGGGACTATGACACGGACGTCTGTGAATGGTAAGTGACTATGGCACTGGAACGTCTATGAATGGTAAGTGACTATGGCACTGGACGTCTGTGACTGGTTAAGTGACTATGGCACTGGACGTCTGTGAATGGTAAGTGACTATGGCACTGGACGTCTGTGAATGGGTAGTGACTCTATGGCACTGGACCGTCTCTGAATGGTGACCTATGGCACTGGTCTTCACAAGTGAATATGGCAAGGGACTATGGGCACTGGTACGTCTCTATGAATGGTAAGTGACTATCTCTCTGACTCTCTGTGAATGTAATGCCTAGATGACATGGCACGTCGTCTGTGATGGTAAGTGACTATGGCACTGGACGTCTTGAATGGCAAGTGACTATGACAATGGACGTCTAGGAATGGTAGTGACTATGCACACCGGAACTTAATACACTTTTACAAATATTCTGTCTTTACTTCACACTTTCTAAAAGTGCAAGTCATTCCATAACAATCAGGTCAAATATTTCAAAGTTTCCTTCACCACACCCCCTCTCTTTCCCAGGGTCCTACCTACGCAAACACCTTTCACACGTAACATCGATCATCACACCGTCCTACGTACAGCTGACCCGTGTTCTCCCAGCGTGTCATGGCAATGAACAGAATGGACAGTTCAGTGATGTGAACTGTGCACAGGACATGCGCGTGTTGTCTTTCCAAGGTGCGTACAAGGTCAATGCCTGCATTTAATATATGCACAAACAGTGCTTAAACCTCCAGGATCTTTTCCCACAGGTGATGTTCTGTGCAATAATACGTAACTGCATTAACAGAAGTACAAAGAAAAAACATAAAAGTGGTTGCATGTCTAGTGAAATCGTAAACTATTTAAAAATGAGTCAAGCGTACTCTATTTAAAAAAAAAAAAATGATGAAGTATGTAAAGTCCTTTGCTACATATCAGCTCATTTTCAACCTTCGGTCATGCGTGTACCCTCATTATTATAAGCAGAGAAAGTTACACGAGGCAGTCTGTGCACCATCCAAATTAATTACCGTCTCTGCACGCTAAGCAAGCTCGCACCTCCGATTCAATAAAAGAACTTAATTGATTAGTCGAATTCACCATACATAAGTGTATTAGAAAACAACCTGGACACAATTCGCTCAAAATGAAATAGTTAGCAGTGTTGGCATATGTGATGGAAGATCAAATAACGCTACACTGATCTGGAAACAGATCGTCCTCCCTGGTATCTGAATGTGTGCAGTCAATTCACGTTGTCACTCTCACAGCCTGGCCACTGGCAGTCACATACCACATGGGCCACCGTAACTTCATGTGCTTTTTTGTGTGTGCGTGTTGTTTATTTTTTTTTTTCATTTTGGGTTCCTCTCCTATTTGAATAGTACATGGTCTAAAGGATGTGTCATGATTAATATACTGATTAAATTATCCTTGGTCTAGCTGTTAAACATTTGCAATCTTTTAAACCTAGTATCCACAGTGGCTGTGCTGCGTGCTGGTGTCAGCTCCTTGCCATCTTAGAACAGAAGGTGATGAAAATATATTGAAGTAGAAAACACATTATCTGTATCTATCTATACCCATCTGTATCTACTTATCTATCGCTAGATAACTAACTGACCGACTGACTGACTGACTGACTGACTAACTAACTAACTTAAGTTCCACATGAAGATAAAATGGTATGCGTGCCCTCTAAAGACCTTCTCTTGGCTGCTAACTCCAGTTCCCTTCAACCAAAGGGGATTTATGAACATTCAGTGGAGTGTAGCACAGGACATCGGGCACGTCGGTCTGTCCAACGTGCTCACAGTGTCGGCGGCCATATTTTGTGTATGCACGGACAGCATGAAAAACTCGAGGGTCTCTTCCAAGAGTCCTGTGTCTGTGCAAAATTGCTTCCAGATAGGCACTTACTTTCCCACCTAGTGCCAATAGGAGATAGGAAGACGAAGACAAAAACGCACTGACACGCAAGAATGCGTGTTGACTTATATCCACACCGGGCCCCGTCTCTCTCTCTCTCTCTCTCTCTCTCTCCTCTATCTCTCTCTCTCTCTCTTAGTTATGGACCGATACATAGACAGGAAAAAAGATAGATATACAAGAATGGACATTCAGGTGATGTGAACTGTAGCACAGGACATGCAGCGTGTTGTCTTTCCAAGGTGCGTACAATGTCAGTATGCACAGGTTTTTTCAAACGTCCAGGATCTGTTTCCATAGGTTTCTGATCTGTGCAATAATGGCCGGATAGTGATAATTGACAGGACGCAGGAAAATTTAAAGGTCGTTTCACTGTTCAGCTCAATCACAAGCTATGTTTTGGACGTGAGTCCAGCACACACCGCTCCTATAAACCAAAGCAAATCTTGATATGAAGCTCTTTGCTCAGTCCAACTACATCCCAGCTCATTTTTTTTTTTGTGGATCGAGCATACTCCACTATCCTGAGCAGGGGAAAGGTACACGAGGCGGTCTTTGCACTGTTCAGCCTGATTCAACGGCTCTGTATGCCAGTCGTGCTCACAATTCGTCAAAAAGAAAACAAAAAAAAAAACGGGGACTTTGGATTCACACATACAAAATGTGTTATAAAACATCCGAAACAATTCACTCAAAATCTAGCAGCTGTCAGTAATAGTACATATCACAGGGTACTAAGTAGTTCTATACTAAAAGTGAAACAGACTGTCCTCCCTTGTATCAAAATCTATTCACATCAATGCACGTTGTTTCAATGGCCAGCGTGGCTACTGGCACCAGATGTGTGTGTGTGTGTGTGGTGTGGTGTGTGTGTGTGTGTGTGTGTGAGTATGTGTGTGTGTGTGTGTGTGTGTGAAAAAGAGAGAGAGAGGGGGGAGAGAGAGAGAGATTGAGTGCGCGTGTGTGCATGTGTGAGTGCGGTTGTGTATGTGCATGGGGTCAGTGGGTGTGCGCCTGCGTGCGTATGCGCGTCGTGCATATGTGTGTGAGCGTGTGCGCGCGCGTGCGCAAGTATGTGTGTGTGTTCGATCTGTACAGAAGGGTGACGATCATTATCTTCACTGACCCAATGTATGAATGAAGTTAATATGGAAAACAAAATTACTGAACGTCAGCAGAATGTGGGGAACAGAAGATGTGAAAGCTTCTCTACTGTCCAAATCAATCGTCACCCTAAACTGGCATCACTACAAACACCCTATCACAAAGAGAGACATCTAACAGTGCGTGTCGCGTGCTCTCTGAGCATGGGTTCACAAATATGAACATGTAATATACGATCTCCTGCGCCTTTATCTCCTCCCCCTGTTTACAACTCCTCGCTATATATTTTGTCATTGTCCAAGAATTGCTGCTGCCACCTTAGCAGAAATGTTATGATGCACATATTTCTACTACGATTTTTTCTTTCAATTTTGCATTTCATTCTGGGAGTCCATCACCCCATTTTCCTCCTCTGCAGTCTGGCAAGAACAAGAATAAGTCAGAGAGGAGATATATGGACACCTTTGAAGACACGTTACAAGGTTCAGTCTCTTCAAGTTCATTTCCTGATGATGGGTTGTCTACAAACGATAAGCGACAATAGCACTGGACGTTTATGAACTTTTAGTGACCATAACACTGACGTCCATAAACAATAAGCGACTATAGCAGCGGACGTCTATTAATAATAAGCGATTATACAACAGACGTCTATGAATGGTAAGTGACCATAGCACTGGTCGTCTATGAATGGTAAGTGACTATGGCACTGGACGTCTGTGAATGGCAAGTGACTATGGCACTGGACGTCTATGAATGTAAGTGACTATGGCACTGGACGTCTGTGAATGGTAAGTGACTATGGCACTGGACGTCTGTGAATGGTAAGTGACTATGGCACTGGACGTCTGTGAATGGTAAGTGACTATGGCACTGGACGTCTGTGAATGGTAAGTGACTATGGCACTGGACGTCTGTGAATGGTAAGTGACCATAGCACTGGTCGTCTATGAATGGTAAGTGACTATGGCACTGGGCGTCTGTGAATGGTAAGTGACTATGGCACTGGACGTCTGTGAATGGTAAGTGACTATGGCACTGGACGTCTATGAATGGTAAGTGACTATGGCACTGGACGTCTGTGAATGGTAAGTGACTATGGCACTGGACGTCTATGATGGTAAGTGACTATGGCACTGGACGTCTGTGAATGGTAAGTGGACTATGGCACTGGACGTCTATGAATGGTAAGTGACTATGGCACTGGACGTCTATGAATGGTGACTATGGCACTGGACGTCTATGAATGGTAAGTGACTATGGCACTGGACGTCTGTGAATGGTAAGTGACTATGGCACTGGAAGTCTATGAATGGTAAGTGACTATGGCACTGGACGTCTATGAATGGTGACTATGGCACTGGACGTCTATGAATGGTAAGTGACTATGGCACTGGACGTCTGTGAATGGTAAGTGACTATGGCACTGGACGTCTATGAATGGTAAGTGACCATGGCACTAGACGTCTATGAATGGTAAGTGACTATGGCACTGGACGTCTAGGAATGGTAAGTGATTATGCAAACCGGAACCTTAACACACTTTTACAAATATTGTCTTTACTTCGCACTTTCTAAAAGTACAAGTCATTTCCATAACAATCAGGTCAAATATTTCAAAGTTCCTTCACCTACACCCCCTCTCTTTCCAGGTCCTACCTACGCAAACACCTTTCACACATGACAACGATCATCACACTGTCATACGTACAGCTGACCCGTGTTCTCCCAGCGTGTCATGGCAATGAACAGAATGGACAGTTTAGTGATGTGAACTGTGGCACAGGACATGCAGCACATTGTCTTTGCAAGGTGCCACAATGTCAGTGCCTGCATTTAATGTATGCACAGTGCTGACACTTCCAGGATCTTTCCCACAGGTGATCTCATGTGCAATAATGTCGTGATTGCGTTAACAGAAGTACAAGAAAAATATAAAAGCTCAATCGTGAACCAATTTTTAAAAAGAGTCAAGCATACACAACTATAAAAAATGGATGAATGATGTGAGGCCCTTTGCTCCGATCATGACCAAATTTTCAACGTATGGTCAAGTGTACATCATTATTAAAAAACAGGACAAAGTTACAGGTGGCAGTCTTTGCACCATCCAAGCTAATTAACCCTCTCCCTACGCTAAACAGCTCGCACCTCCGATCAAAAAAGAACTTAAACATGACTGGTCTAATTCATACATACCATGTATTAGAAAACATCCCAGACACAATTCGCTCAAATGAAGTAGCTAGCAGTGTTAGTACATATGATGAAGATCAAATAGCCCCACACTGTTCTGTTAAACAGATCGTCCTCCCTGGTATCTGAATGTGTGCAGTTGCAAGTTGCTTGATGTGGGTGGTTTTTTTTTTGTTTGTTTGTTGTTTTTTTTGGGTAAGCATAGTTAGATAATAATGACGTTGTTAGATTGTTTTTTTCGTCTATCATCATCAATGGTGAATAGACGTTAAGTAAACCACTGAACTGAACTGAACTGAATGTGTGCAGGTCAATTCACGTTGTTCACTCTCACAGCCTGGCCACTGGCAGTCACATTACCACATGGGCCCCCTGCAACTACATATGCTTGTTTTGTTTGTGCGTGTTTTTTTTTGTTTTTTTTTTTTTCATTTTGGGTTTCCTCTTCTATTTGAATAGTACATGGTCTAAATGATGTATCATGATTAACATACTGATTAAATTATCCAATTGGTCTAGCTGTTAAAACATTTACAATCTTATAACCTAGTATCCCACAGTGGCTCTGCTGCGTGCCTGGTGTTCAGCTCTCTGCCATCTTAGAACAGCAGATGAAAATATAGAGAAGTAGAAAATACTTCATCTATATCTATCTATATCCATCTGTATCTACTTATCTATCGCTAACTAACTAACTGACTAACTGAGTAACTGGCTGACTAACTGACTAACTACTCTAACTGACTACTAACTAACTGACTAACTAACTACCTGACTAACTAACTAACTAACTAACTAACTACTAACTAACTAACTACCTACCTACCTACCTACCTACCTGACTGACTAACCAACTGACTGACTAACTAAGCTCCACATGAAGATAAAAGTGATAGGTGTGCCCTCTAAAGACCCTCCCTTGGCTGCTAACTCCAGTTCCCTTCAAACAAAGGGGATTTATGAACATTCAGTGGAGTGTAGCACAGGACATCGGGCACGTCGGTCTGTCCAACGTACTCACATTGTCGGCGGCCATATTTAGTGTATGCACAGCATGAAAAACTCGAGGCTCTCTTCCAAGAGTTCCGAGTCTGTGCAAAATTACTTCCAGATAACACCGTTCTCACTTCCCCCCCAGTGCACAAAGGAGAAAGAAGACGGAACACAAAAACGCACTGACACGCAAGAACGCGTGCATGCACATACAACACCCCTACAACTCGTCCATGCATGCAAATGCGTGTAGACTTATATCCACACCCGCCCCCCCTCTCTCTCCTCTCTCTCTCTCTCTCTCTCTCTCTCTCTCTCTCTCTCTCTGTTTCTCTCGTTATGAACAGCTACATAGATAGAAAGGATAGATATACAAAGAATGGACTGTTAATGATGTGAACTTAGCACAGGACATGCAGCACGTTGTCTTTCCAAGGTGCAGACAATGTCAGTGCCTGCATTTAATGTATGCACAGTGTTCAAAAACCCCTCCAGGATCTCTCCCACAGGTTCTGAGGTGTGCAATTAACGCCCCTGATTGTAAGAACTCACAGGACGAAGGAAATATAGATCCCACTGTCCATCTCAATCACGAGCTGATTTGAAAAACGACTCCAGCGTACACCCACTATCGTTCACAGATGAGCATGTGAAGCTTCTTTGCTTGGTCCAACTAGATCACCAGCTAATAAGTCGAACCAAGCTTATACCACTCTCCGAGCAGGTAGCCGACAGGCTGAGGAAAATATACAGGTCGTAGCTCTGTCCCACCTCAATCCTGAGCTATCTCTAATATGAGTCAAGCATAACTGCCACTCCAACTCTATGAAGCTTGATGTGAAAGGCTTTTGCACAGTCCAACTACATCACCAGCTCATTTTCAATGTCGGGTCAACTATCATCATACACCGGACTTGCCAGGTTGTACCACTGATTCCATTCACAACTAAATGGTCGACTAAAACCACAAAATCCTCAATGTGATGTTGTGACAAAAAGCTGAAACTTCTCAATCGTCAGGTACAGATCCCGTCATGTCAGGATCACTTACAGCCAAAAAGAGAAAGGAAGACAGAGACAGAAAATGCACTCAAACGCGCGCACGCGTGCATGCATGCACAATGCCGTACACTCGTAGGCACATGCACATGCGTGTACACTTATATCCACACCCATTGCTTCCCTTCCCCCCCCACTCTCACTCTCTCTCTCTCTCTCTCCGCTCTCGCCCTCTCCATCTCTCTCGTCTCATCTCTTCCGCTTTCTCTCTCTCCACTCCTTGTTAATGAGTTGATAACTCAGTTCTCAGCATAATTTTCTCTGCCATATGTTTTAATACTTTTTTGCTGAGGGCTTATGAAAAGCCCACTGACTTGTGCTTATTCCTTTCTCTCATTAAACAACGTTTTCGGTTCTCCCTTGAACTTGTTTCTCCTTCCCCCCGCTCCCCCCTACTCATCTGCCCTCCTCTCGTCTCTCTCCCTCCTCTCTCCTCTCTCCTCTCTCCTCTCCTCTCCCCCATCGCTCACTCCCCCCATCTCTCTCCTCGTTTTCCGCTCCCTCCCCTGCCAACCTCCCCCTCTCTCTTCTCTCTCCTCTCTCTTCTCTCACACACACACACCCACACACACACACACCCAGCTACACAAAGTTCCTCATGAAGGATCCAGTTATATGTGTGCCCTCTAAAGACCCTCCCTTGGCTGCTAACCCAGTTGTTCCCTTCAAGCAAGAGATTTTATGACATTCAATGGATGAGTTAGCTCAGAACATCGGGCCCCATCGGTCTGTCCCAAACGTGCTCACAGTGTCGGCGGCCCAGAGTTATATGTATGCACAGCATGCAAAACTCGAGGCTCTCTTCCAAGAGTCCTGTGTCTGTGCAAAATACTGAAGTACCACAGTTGTCACATGTTCAACCATTGCACACTCTACTCAGGATAGTCAACGAATCAGGAAACTACAAACATAAGGACAGCAAAAGACATTAGAGATCCGTCTAGCAATCCTATTGAAATCCATAAAATCCGAATGCCTTCATCAATCACGAGAAGCGTTCCATGTCAATTGTTTCCAATCGTAACAAGGAGAACAACTTCTTGGGGTCTTATTCGCGAACCTGAACACTATTCTGATAAATTGTTTGAGAACAGTTTTCGGTTCATTTGTTTTATAGAGCTCAACAGATCAGACGTGTGTAGTTTCCTTGTCTGAGTCTAGCCACCGTTGGGCGTCTCCATATTTTTTTGTCGATCCTCTGCCAGGTTTAAACGCTTAAAATGGATCACGAACACAGTCATGTCTACAGACATATACTTGCTGCTTAGCAGCTCGCAGTAACTGTTGTTACGAGCTAACACGAACATAGCTGCCAAGTGGTTCATCTCTGAAAATGACGCCAGTTGTCAGTGGCATGACAGCATCATCTGTCGGTCAATGCAAGGGAAACAGGTTGTACAACACCGATTCCATTCCACAACTAACTAATGATCGATTTCAAACCGCAGAATCTCCAATGTGAAGTGTACAAATATCTAGAACTTCTCAACTGTTTCAGGTCAGGATCACTTACAGCCAAAATAAAAAAGAGGAAGGACAGAGACAAAAATGCACATCAAAAACGCACGCAGATGCACGAATGAACAAACACCCGTTCACTCGTAGCACATGCACATCGTGTACCTTGTTCCACAAGCCCATTGCTTGCCCACCCCTCCACCCCCCGCGCTCTCTCTCCTCTTCTCTCCTCTCCTCTCTCTCTCTCTCCTCTTCTCTCATCCTCTCTTCTCTCTCTTCTTTTTAATGATTTATACGCAAGTTCTATGCGTTGCTTCCATTTGTTTAGATCCTTCTGAGGCTGGATGAAAAGCCACTGGGGGGGACTTTTGCTTATTCCTTTCCCTGGACCTACATTTCGTTCGTTCCTTTGCTTCGTTTCTCTCTCTCATCTCTTTCTCTCTCTCTCTCTCTCTCTCATCTCCCGCCTCCTCCTCCCCCTCTCTCTCTCTCTCTCTCTCTCTCTCTCTCCCTCTCTCTCACACACACACAAACACACACACACAGAGTAACTAAAGTTCCTACTGAAGATAAAGGTTGATAGGAGTGTGCCCTCTAAAGGACCCTCCCTTGGCTGCTAACTCCAGTTCCCTTAAGCAAAGGAGATGTTATGAACATTCAACACAGTACTTAAACTCCAGGATCTTTTCCCACAGGTTCCTGTGCTGTGCAATAATGCCTGGATTGTGATGACTGACAGGTAGAAGGAAATCATTAAGGTTTTTGCACTGTCCGGCTCAGTCATGAGCAAATTCCCAAACATGATACATGCCTACGCTACCATCGAAAACTGGATAAAGCGTGAAGCGAAACTCTTTGCTCTGTCCAACTAGCTCCCCAGCTGATTTTCAAGGTCGGGTCAAGCATACACCGTAAACCCCAGACAGGGCAGAGTTACACAAGGCCGTCTTTGCACTGTCAAAACATAACTGTCTGTGCGCGCTAGTCATGCTCACAGCTCGTGAATAAGAGAACTAAACAAACTGACTGTGTGGCCGAATTACTGACACAAATCGCTCAAATGAGATAGCTAGCAGTGTTGGTGCTTTGGCAGAAGATGACGTAGTGTAGTACCTATCTGTGAAACAGATCGTTTGCCCTGGTATCAGAAGGTGTGCAGGTCAAGTCATGTCCATAGCCTGCCCGTGCGTGTCCACACAAAGATGGACACGGGGGAAAATAGAAACAGTTTATATATCAGAGTGCAAAACAAACCGCATCCGTTTGACCGCTCAGGACGTTGATCAATCACCATGATTCGGTTGGATATGTGATCGCGTACATGCGTCAACATCCACCATGCTGGGTACTAAGTAGTGATATAGGTACATGAATAGAAAGATATCAACCACACACACACACACACACACACACACACACACACACACTATGTATCTATGTACATATATGTACATATAAATATGGATGTATATATTCAGGTATCTAATATATGTACTAGATATACCTATGTATCGGTACTTATCAACGGCTAATCTTCAAAGTTGGGTAAGCATACGTGTAAGTGTCCCTGTATGCATATTCATGTCTGTAAGTGTGTGTGTATGTGTGTGTGTGTGTGTGTGTGTATGTGTGTGTGTGTGTCAGTGTGTGTAATCGTTGTGCGTGTTGTGCATGTACGTGTAAAGTGTGCATGTGTGTGCGTGTGCGTGTGCTGTGCGTGTGTGTGTGTGCGTGTGTGTATCTTTCATTTAACGTGTATCCACAATTCGTGATGTGACAATTGGACGCACACAACACGTGTGCGTGCGTGTGCGCGGCGCGCGTGTGTGTGTGGTGTGTGTGTGTGTGTGTGTTGTGTGTGTGTGTGTGTGTGTGTGAGTGAGTGCGCGCGCGCGCGGATGAAGTGTGTGTGTGGAGAGGGAGTGCGATGCGTATACAATCAGTGTGTGTGGTAAGTGTGTGCTTCCATTGCCACACTGCCTGGCTGTGGGCAGTGGTGTGTGTGTGTTGTGTTGTGTGTGTGTGGATCCACAAAATTCTGTTTTAGAGTCTCGAGAGAGAGATAGAGTGAGTGTGCGAGTTTCTGAGCGCGAGCGTTTACAATGTGCGTGTAAGCGTGTGCGTGCGGACGTGTGTGGGTGTAAGGTAAGGTAAAGGAATGTTGCTTATTGCCCAGCCGACCACTAAGGGCCACATCAGGGCTGTAACTAAAGTAAAATCAACTTCCGAGTATAATTATAAAAGAAAAAAAAAAAACTTTCCAAAAGGTGTCTCGCACCAGGAAATTTAAAAACAAGAGAAACAACTGGCAACGAAATGAAATGAGGCAGGGAACAGAATCTAACAAAAAGTCAAACAATTAACATAGTCTTTGTCGTCACTCTGGTATAACCAGGTGTAAAAAAAGGGTGAAATTATGGTTCACAAGCAAAAATCACAGTAAACAACTGGGAAAGTCTTTCCCCACGACATACACCTTAACAGAGTGGCTTTTACAAGACTGGCATAGTGTTTGTGTGTGTGAATAAAATCAGTGCAAACAACGTAATTGTGCGTAATAGTGTGTGTGTGTGTGTGTGTGCAGGCCAACAACTAAATTGTGCTTCATAGTAATGACTTGGCGTGAGACTTTGCGTTTAAGTGTGGCGGAGGGGGGGGGGTGGGGGGGGGAAGCAAGAGAGGTTGGAGGGATGGGAAAAACTGGGAACATGAAAGAAGAAAATATGAGAAACCTCTTCACTGGCTGCATAAGGGAGAACCATCGCAATCTAACCCTGTTTGGAAGATATATTTGTATTGCTATCCCAAATACGTAGTGCCTTTGGGTGACGCTGGCACGGAAACTCATCCATGATGGAGACACGACTGGCTGACATGGACTCCAATCGTATAA
Organism: Conus betulinus; assembly: GCA_016801955.1. Lineage (NCBI taxonomy): Eukaryota > Metazoa > Mollusca > Gastropoda > Neogastropoda > Conidae > Conus > Conus betulinus. The sequence goes on along the minus strand of JADBJO010003638.1, from coordinate 217,578 downwards.
TAGAGACACCCCACATCGCCATAATACCGTGGTGTTCTCATACCAACCCATGTGCCAAAAGGATCCCATAAACACCCCCGAAGCAGCCAGCGAAGAGTAGTAAAGGAAACCAAACGAAAGAGTGGGGAGGAAAAAAGTTGCTGAAAAACTACAGATTTATGCAAATAGTATAAAATGTAGGGGGCAATCTTTGAGCCTACGCCTGAGGATCCACCCAAGGATGCAAGGAGATCAAAACGTTTCACAGAGACAGACGAAAACAAATACAAGTAACTTCGATTTAATCAAAACGAAATCGGAAATGAAATGAGGCAGGGAACAGCAAACAATAAACAGTAGAAACAAGTGGGGTAATCTTTTCTCCCATAAGGAAACCTAACACAGAGTAACTTTTATTCAAGACTGGCACAGCCTTTTAAACTGAAAAAATCAGACAAATACAAAGACGAGCATCTAATAGTGGGGTTTCATGGAAATTGTCTTCATAGTAATGACTTGGTAGAACTGTGAAACTTAAGGAAGGCGGAGGGGGGGGGGGGGGGGGGGGGAAGCAGGAGGTTGAAGATGTCAGGTGGGACATCTCTGAACAGGGCTGTCATGGACTGTGCTGTGTGTGTGTAGGTGTGTATGTGTGTGTGTGTGTGGTGTGTGTGTGTGTGTGTGTGTGTGTGCGTGTGTGAGTGCGTGCGTGTGAGTGCGTGTGCGCAAGTGTGCGTGCATTTTCCATTCAGGTTTATTCTCATATTGGAATGGTACATTGAATGATGTATCGTGTTAAAACATACAGAATAAACGATCCAATTTGTCCAGCTTTTAAAATACTTACATCCTTGTAACCCTGCAACAGCTCTGCTGCATGGCTGGTTTTCAGCGGCTGGCCGCTTCGGGTTAGCTGGCGATGATTATACATGTACATACATAGACAGTGACCATGCCCTCCCCACTGTCCATCCGTTATCATCATGGATCATAAACGTCAACAGTCCCAATGTCACAATGACTAATAGCGTCTTCGTTAATTATGTATGGACAGAATGGGATGAGAAAACATGTTGAGGGTTTCCAATACCACATTCATATCACCAGCCATCTTCACACTATATCGAGACACCGGCCGCGAGTCTGTTATTGCGCGATGTTTGCCAAGCTTTTCGGTAGTAATCTAAGGTATCTGGATCCCTATATTTATCTATCCATGGACA
>JADBJO010003638.1:211376-213876 GCA_016801955.1 Conus betulinus | reverse complement strand
GAGAGAGAGAGTGTGTGTGTGTGTCTGTGTGTGTGCGTGTGTGCGCGTGTGAGTGTGTGTGCGTGTTTGTACGCACGCGCATGTCCGAATGGGTGAGACAGAGAGAGGGGGAAGATGAAGAGAGAGAGGGGGGGTAGATGACATGAGAGAGGGGTAAAGGGGGAGGGGGAGAGGGGGAGGGGAGAGGGAGGGAGGGTGGGAGAGGGGGGGGGGGAGAGGCAGAGGATCTCTTCCTAATAAAACGGCCCATGCAATACAATTATTAACATGACCTTCACCAGTCCAATGTCACAATGTTCATTAAGGTCCTCGGTAACTGTGTGTGAACTGTATTGGACGAATGCGTTAGGGTTTTCCACTGCTATTAATAACTAGCCATATTCATGGGCTGCAAGTCCTCTCCGTTTTATTGTTCAACATTCAGACTAAAAATGACGTACAATGATTTACTGATCTTGTATTTTCATTTATTCACACATGACGGTGTACAACCAACGACTAATGAATAAACATTTTTTGCGAGATGCAGATAACTTTACAACTTCATAGTGCGCACAGAAACGAGAGCACTAAACACCACCACAAATGTTTCAAGGAAGAAGTCGCAATTTCTAGAAGTACAAGTTCTACTGAAACAAAGTGTTAAAGGATATTAAAAAAAATCAGAGTGTCTGGGTCCTTTCAAAACAGGGTGATAAATCAACGGAGGAAAAAAAAAAACACTGCGAACCCACAGATGAGGAACTGAGTACATCGACTCGTAAAATCTTCAAAGCAATGACGCAAAGATCACAATTTCAATGACGTAAAGATCACCATGAACTCGTGATCTTTACGTCATTGCTTTGAAGTACTCAATTCCTCATCTCAAGTGCGCTAGAGTTTTTCTTTCCTCTGATTTTTTTCTTTTTTTTTATAAAGTGGTAAAGTATCCATCCCCTCCTCCCTTTCCTTGTCCTTCCCATACAGAAATTTCACGCAAGTCTTTTTCAAACCTGTCATGACTATAGCTGACCCGTGTTCTCCCAGCGTGTCATGGCAATGAACAGAATGGACAGTTTAGTGATGTGAACTGTGGCACAGGACATGCAGCAGGTTGTCTTTCCAAGGTGCAGACAATGTCAGTGCCTGCATTCAATGTATGCACAGGAAAAAAAAACCTCCAGGACCTTTTCCCACAGGTGGAGTTGCTGTGCAATAATGCCCTGATTGTGGTAACGGACAGGAGGAAGGAAACCAAAGTTATGGCACTGTAGAGCTCAATCATGAGCTAACTGCTAACAACTACCAACGACTAATGAAAAGCATTTTTTTTGCGAGATGCACAAAACTAAACTTAATAGTCTACACAGAAACGACAGCACTAAACACCACTGCAAATGTTTTAAGGAAGACGTCGCAATTTTCAGAAGTACAAGTTCTCCTGAAACATAGAATGTTAAGTGTTTTAAAGTTCCGTCGCATCCGTCCCCTCCCTTTCCCTGTCCTACCCGTACAAAAATTTCCATAGGTAAGTTTTTTTTCCAAACCTGTCCTACGTACAGCTGACCCGTGTTCTCGCAGCGTGTCATAGCAATGAACAGAATGGACAGTTTAGTGATGTGAACTGTGGCACTGGACATGCAGCACGTTGTCTTTCCAAGGTGCAGACAATGTCAGTGCCTGCATTTAATGTATGCACAGAAAGAAAACCTCCAGGATCCTTTTCCACAGGTAGGTGCTCTGTGCAATAAAGCCCTGGTTGTGGTAACGGACATAATGGAGAAAAACCAAGGTTGTGGCACTGTAGACCTCAATCATGAGCTGATTACCTAACATCAGTCAAGAATACACCACAATTTAACAACCTGGATGAAGCTGTGAAGAACTGTACCCCATCCAACGAAATCTGCAGCTAGGTTTCAAAGTCGGGTCAAGTATACACACTTTTCCTGAGCAGAACAAAGTTACACAGGGCGGTTTTTTATACTGACCAGCTTAATTCACTGTCTGTACGCCAATCATGTTCACAATTCGTCAAAAGATCAGAAAAAAGACCGACTTTAACGAATTCACATATAAAGATGCATGAGAAGACATCCCAGACACAATTTGCTCAAATGAAGTAGCTAGCTATGCCAGTGCATATGACAGAAGTAGTGTCTATACTGATCCGTGAAACGGACCGTCCTCCCTGCTATCAGAATGTGTGCAGGTCAAGTCATGTCGGTCACAGGCCAGCCCTTGGGGGCTGCATCAGGGATGGAAATGGGTAAATTGGGGCCATGTACTCATTTCAGTGCAAAATCTAAACTGCCACACAGCAATGTATGTGTATGTAAATTATGTATGCACATATATATCAGTGCGTGCGCGTGCGTGCGTGTGTGTGTGTGTGTGTGTGTGTGTGTGTGTGTGTGTGTGTGTGTGTGTGTGTGTGTGTGTGTGTGTTTGCATGCGTGTGTGCATGCATGTGCGTATGCGTGCATGTGCGGGTCTGTATGAGTAGGTGAGAGGGGGA
>JADBJO010003638.1:203876-206376 GCA_016801955.1 Conus betulinus | reverse complement strand
TGCGTGTGCGTGTGCGTGTGTGTGTCTGCGTGTGTGTGTGTGTGTGCAAGTGACTGTGCGTGTGTGTGCGTGTGTGCGTGCATGCGAGGGGACGTGTGTGTGTGTGTGTGTGTGTGTGTGTGTGTGTGTGTGTGTGCGTGTGTGCGCGTGTGTGCGCGTGTGCGCGTGCGTGCGTGCGTGTGCGCAGGGGGCGTGTCTGTGTGGGTGTGAGAGAAGGGGAGATGAGGTGAGAGAGGGGAAGAAGGGGCGGGGAGGGAGGGTGGAGGGGGAGAGGCAGAGGATCTCTTCCTAACAGAACGGCCCATGCAATACAGTTATTAACATGACCTTCACCAGTCCAATGTCACAATGTTCATTAAGGTCTTTGGTAACAGTGTGTGGACTGTGTTGGACGAATGTGTTAGGTTTTCCACTGCTATTAATAACTAGCCATCTTCATGGCTGCAAGTCTTCTCCGTTTTGTTGTTCAACATTCAGACTAAAAATGACGTACAATGATTTAACTGATTTTGTATTTTCATTTATTCACACATGACGGTGAACAACAACGACTAATGAATAAACATTTTTTGCGAGATGCAGATAACTTTACAACTTCATAGTGCGCACAGAAACGAGAGCACTAAACACCACCACAAATGTTTCAAGGAAGAAGTCGCAATTTCTAGAAGTACAAGTGCTACTGAAACAAAGTGTTAAAGGATATAAAAGAAATGAGAGTGTCTGGGCTCTTTCAAAAACAGGGTAATAAATCAACAGAGGAAAACAAAAACCCTGCGAACCCACAGATGAGGAACCGAGTACATCGACTCGTAGAATCTTCAAAGCAATGGCGCAAAGATCACAATTTCAATGACGTAAAGATCATGAAATCGTGATTTTTACGTCCTTGCTTTGAAGTACTCAATTCCTCATCTCTCAAGTGGGCTAGAAGTTTTTCTTTCCTCCATTGTAAGTGGTAAAGTATTTTCAAGTTCTGTCACATCCATCCCCTCCCTTTCCCTGTCCTTCCCATACAAAAATTTCACGCAAGTCTTTTTCAAACCTGTCATGACTATAGCTGACCCGTGTTCTCCCAGCATGTCATGGCAATGAACAGAATGGACAGTTAGTGATGTGAACTGTGGCACAGGACATGCAGCACGTTGTCTTTCCAAGGTGCTGACAATGTCAGTGCCTACATTCAATGTATGCACAGGACAAAAACCTTCAGGACCTTTTTCCCACAGGTGGAGTTGCTGTGCAATAATGCCCCGATTGTGGTAATGGACAGGATGCAGGAAACCAAAGTTATGGCACTGTAGAGCTCAATCAGGAGCTAACCGCCAACAACTACCAACGACTAATGAAAAGCATTTTTTTTGCGAGATGCACAGAACTAAACTTCTTAATAGTCTACACAGAAACGACAGCACTAAAACACCACTGCAAATGTTTCAAGGAAGACATCGCAATTTTCAGAAGTACAAGTTCTTCTGAAACATAGAATGTTAAAGCGTTTTAAAGTTCCGTTGCATCTGTCCCCTCCCTTTCCCTGTCCTACCCGTACAAAAATTTCCATAGGTCAATTTTTTTTCACACCTGTCATACGTACAGCTGATCCGTGTTCTCCCAGCGTGTCATGGCAATGAACAGAATGGACAGTTTAGTGATGTGGGACTGTGGCACAGGACATGCAGCACGTTGTCTTTCCAAGGTGCAGACAACGTCGGTGCCTACATTTAATGTATGCACAGGAAGAAAACCTCCAGGATCTTTTCCCACAGGTTCATGTTCTGTGCAATAAAGCCCTGATTGTGGAAACTGACAGGATTGAGGACAACAAAGGTTGTGGCATTGTAGACCTCAATCATGAGCTAACCGCCTAACATGAGTCAAGCATACACCATGATTACAGGCTGGATGAAGCTGTGAAGATCTTCACCCCGTCCAACGAAATCTGTGGCCAGTGTGTGTGTGTGTGTGTGTGTGTGTGTGTGTGTGTGTGTGTGTGTGTGTGTGTGTGTGTGTGTGTGTGCGTTGGTGCGTGTGCGTGTGCGTGTGTGTGTCTGCGTGTGTGTGTGTGTGCAAGTGACTGTGCGTGTGTGTGTGCGTGTGTGCGTGCATGCGAGGGGACGTGTGTGTGTGTGTGTGTGTGTGTGTGTGTGTGTGTGTGTGTGTGCGTGTGTGTGCGCGTGTGCGCGTGTGCGCGTGCGTGCGTGCGTGTGCGCAGGGGCGTGTCTGTGTGGGTGTGAGAGAAGGGGAGATGAGGTGAGAGAGGGGAAGAAGGGGCGGGGAGGGAGGGTGGAGGGGGAGAGGCAGAGGATCTCTTCCTAACAGAACGGCCCATGCAATACAGTTATTAACATGACCTTCACCAGTCCAATGTCACAATGTTCATTAAGGTCTTTGGTAACAGTGTGTGGACTGTGTTGGACGAATGTGTTAGGTTTTCCACTGCTATTAATAACTAGCCATCTTCATGGCTGCAAGTCTTCTCCGTTTTGTTGTTCAACATTCA
>JADBJO010003638.1:188334-191706 GCA_016801955.1 Conus betulinus | reverse complement strand
TTTTGTTTCGGTCTTTATCACCAATCCTCAAATTATATAGTTGTTCTGAAAAAGACCCAGTCAAGTGTTATCAATTTTTTTAAGTTCCGTCACATCCGTCCCCTCCCTTTCCCTGTCCTACCCATACAAAAATTTCATATGTCTTTTCTTTTCAGATCTGTCCTACGTACAGCTGACCCGTGTTCTCCCAGCGTGTCATGGCAATGAACAGAATGGACAGTTTAGTGATGTGAACTGTGGCACAGGACATGCAGCACGTTGTCTTTCCAAGGTGCAGACAATGTCAGTGTCTACATTTAATGTATGCACAGTTCTGAAACCTCCAGGATCTTTTCCCACAGGTTCACGTTTCTGTGCAATAAAGCCCTGATTGTGGAAACTGACAGGATTGAGGACAACAAAGGTTGTGGCATTGTAGACATCAATCATGAGCTAACTGCCTAACATGAGTCAAGCATACACCCTGATTACAAGCTGGATGAAGCTGTGGAGATCTTCACCCCGTCCAACGAAGTCTGTGGCGAGTGTGTGTGTGCGTTGGAGTGTCCATGCGTGTGCGTGTGCGTGTGTGCGTGTGTGTGCGTGCATGTGTGTGTGTGTGTGTGTGTGTGTGTGTGTGTGTGAGTGTGTGTGTGTGAGTGTGTGTGTGTGTGTGTAAGTGTGTGTGTAAGTGTGTGTGTGTAAGTGTGTGTGCAAGTGTCTGTGCGTGTGTGCGCGCGTGCGTGCGTGTGCGTGTGTGTGAGCAGGTGCGTGTCTGTATGGGTGGGAGAGAAGGGGAGATGAAGTGAGAGAGGGGAGACAGGACAGGGGCAGGGAGGGTGGAGGGGGAGAGGGCAGAGGATCTCTTCCTAACAGAACGGCCCATACAATACAGTTACTAACATGACCGTCACTAGTCCAACGTCGCAATGTTCATTAAGGTCTTCGGTAAACAGTGTGTGGACTGTATTGGACGAATATGTTAGGGTTTCCACTGCTATTAATTACTAGGCATCTTCATACAATATTAAGGAACCGGCTGCAATTCCTCCCCATTGTATTGTTCAACGTTCAGACTACAAATGACGTATGTATCTATCAGTGGTGTGTGTGTGTGTGTGTGTGTGTGTGTGTGTGTGTGTGTGTGCGCGCGCGCGAGTGTCTGTGCGAGTGCGAGTGTCTGTGCGAGTGTGTGTGTGTGTGTGTGTGTGTGTGTGTGTGTGTGTGTGTGTGTGTGTGTGTGCGTGCGTGTGTGCGTGCGTGTGTGCGTATGTGTGTGCGTACGAGTGCGTGTGTGTGTGTACGAGTGCGTGCGTGTGTGTGTGTGTGTGTGTGTGTGTGTGCGCGCGCGCGCGCGCGCGCGCCTGTGTGTGCGAGTGTCTGTGCGAGTGTGGGTGTGTGTGTGTGTGTGGGGGGGGGGGGGGGGGGAGGTGCATGTGTGTGTGTGCCTGCGTCCATGTGTGCGTGCGTGCGTGCCTGTGCGTGCGTATGCGTTGGCGCGTGTGCGTGTCTGCCTGCGTGGGAGAGAGGGGTAGATGACGCGAGAGAGGGGGAGAGAGAGGGGGGGGGGGGGGGGGGTGAGAGTGAGAGCGAGAGTCAGTGACAGAGAGAGAGAGAGAGAGACAGAGAGAGGGAGGCAGAGGATCTCTTCCTAACAGAGAACCGCCCATGCAATACAGTTAACATGACCTTCACCAGTCCAATGTCACAATGTTCATTAAGGTCTTTGGGAACAGTGGTGTGTGGACTGTGCTGGACGAATGTGTGAGGGTTTCCACTGCTATTAATAACTAGCCATATTCATGGTTGCAAGTCCTCTCCGTTTTATTGTTCAACATTGAGACCATAAATGACGTAAACTGATGTAACTGATATTTTTATTTTCATCCATTCACACAAGACGGTGTACAACCAACGACTAATGAATCAACATTTTTCTGCGAGATGCAGATCACTTTACAACTTCATAGTGCGCACAGAAACGAGAGCACTAAACATCACCACAAATGTTTCAAGGAAGAAGAAGTCGCAATTTCTAGAAGTACAAGTTCTACTGAAACAAAGTGTTAAAGGATATAAAAGAAATCGAGTATCTGGGTTCTTTCAAAACAGGTTAATAAATCAACGGAGGAAAATAAAGGCCCTTCGAACCCACAGATGAGGAGTTGAGTACTTCGACTCGTACAGTCTTCAAAGCAATGACGTAAAGATCACCGTTTTAATGACGTAAAGATCACAACAACTTGTGATCTTTACGTCATATCTTTGAAGTACTCAATTCCTCATCTCTCAAGTCGGCTAGAAGTTTTTCTTTTCTCCGTTGTTTTGTTGTAAAGTGTTAAAAGTACTTTCAAGTTCTGTCACATCCATCCCCTCCCTTTCCCTGTCCTACCCATACACAAATGTCATACATGTCATTTTTATTTCAAATTCGTCATACGTACAGCTGACCCATGTTCTCCCAGCGTGTCATGGCAATGAACAGAATGGACAGTTTTAGTGATGTGAACTGTGGCACAGGACATGCAGCACGTTGTCTTTCCAAGGTGCATACAATGTCAGTGCCTACATTTCATGTATGCACAGTATTAAAACCTCCAGGATCTTTTCCCACAGGTGGAGTTGCTGTGCAATAATGCCCTGATTGTAGTAACCGACAGGATGGAGGAAACCAAAGTTATGGCACTGCAGATCTCAATCATGAGCTAACTGCCAACAACTACCAACGACTAATGAAAAGCATTTTTTGCGAGATGCAGAAAACTAAACTTCTTAATAGTCTACACAGAAACGACAGCACTAAACACCACTGCAAATGTTTTAAGGAAGACGTCGCAATTTTCAGAAGTACAAGTTTTGAAGAAACAGAATATTCGTGTGTTTTAAAGTTCCGACACATCCGTCCCCTCCCTTTCCCTGTCCTACCCATACAAAAAAATTTCACAGAAGTCATTTTTATTTCAAACCTGTCATACGTACAGCTGACCCGTGTTCTCCCAGCGTGTCATGGCAATGAACAGAATGGACAGTTTAGTGATGTGAACTGTGGCACAGGACATGCAGCACGTTGTCTTTCCAAGGTGCAGACAATGTCAGTGCCTACATTTAATGTACGCACAATCATGAAACCTCCAGGATCTTTTCCCACAGGTTCATGTTCTGTGCAATAAAGCCCTGATCGTGGAAACTGACAGGATTGAGGACGACAAAGGTTGTGGCACTGTAGACTTCAATCATGAGCTAACTGCCTACACATGAGTCAAGCATACACACCATGATTACAAGCTGGATGAAGCTGTTAACATCTTCACCCCGTCCAACGACATCTGTGGCCAGTGTTGTGTGTGTGTGTGTGTGTGTGTGTGTGTGTGTGTGTGTGTGTGTGTGTGTGCG
>JADBJO010003638.1:163334-173334 GCA_016801955.1 Conus betulinus | reverse complement strand
CTAGAGAATGTAGTCAGCACACTGCCGTTTTCTCTGCAGAAGATAGAGTCAGCACACTGCCGTGTTCTCTGCAGAAGGTAGAGTCAGCACACCGCCGTGTTCTCTGCAGAAGGTAGAGTCAGCCCACTGCCGTTTCTCTGCAAAAGGTAGAGTCAGCCCACTGCCGTTTTCTCTGCAGGAAGGTAGAGTCAGCACACCGCCGTTTTCTCTGCAGAAGGTAGAGTCAGCACACCGCCGTTTTCCTCTGCAGAAGGTAGAGTCAGCACACCGCCGTTTTCTCTGCAGAAGGTAGAGTCAGCCCACCGCCGTTTTCTCTGCAGAAGGTAGAGTCAGCCCACCGCCGTTTTCTCTGCAGAAGGTAGAGTCAGCACACCGCCGTGTTCTCTGCAGGGTTCTTTGCAGGGAGAGAAGCCAGGGCGGACTGCAAGGGTTTCGCGTTCTGTTCCACCTTCTGTCGAATGTCTGACGAGTCTGAAGACAACAGCCAGTCGTTCCTGAAAGAAACCGGTAGGTAACTTATGATCACCAAGCGACTGTGGGCACTGGATGTCAAAGCATAGGTCTTAACGATCCACACGTCAGATTAGATACGTAGGTAGGTAGGTAGGCTGGCAGGTAGGCAGGCATGTATGTAGGTTGGCAGATACAACGAAATGTTTAATGAGGATATCGTTAAGATTATGTCATCTGCAGAAAGCAGCAGAAAATGTCTAAGATAGTGCCTCATAATGGCTGAATCTTGTGCCCGCTCCCTCTCCAATTCCATGGCTAATTCAACAAGAAAGCAAATATTACGGAACCGAGAAAGCACCCTTGTTGAATGCCCCTTAGTCGGATTTTTTTTAAAAAACTATGTCTCTTACACATAGTCGTCAACGCCCCTTAATACAAGTTCCCATCAATACCACAGTTACGTAGCAACAAACTAAAGAACGTTTCTATTCACGACGTCAAAGGTTTTGCGCAACGAAAGTTGCACAGAGCTTTGCATTTCCGACTATTTTGGACTAAGAGCACCGAGTGAAACCGGTAACTACAGCTTCTGTAACCGGTCCATTCCGTTCTGCTCACCGAACCTGAGCTTCTCATTCAGAAGGTGTGTGTGTACACTTTACGGACAGAGCTCGTTAATGTCACACCACGGTCATTATCCGGTACATAGTTATCCCCCTTTTTTTTTTTGTAAATTGGAACTGTAGAAGATTTACACCATAGTTAAGATTAAGATTAAGATTAAAATTATAGTCCCGTCAACAGCAGAGGTTATCTCAGGACTGTCACCACGTTCCAAACTACCACGTATATATGTTAATTAAAAAAGATTTAAAAGCAAAACCTCTCCCAACCCATTAAAAAACAGATTAAAAGAACCAATCCTAGGATTAAAAAACCAACTACACCATAGTTTTGTGGTGAAAAAAAAAGTAATTTGTTCAACAAATCTTGAACAATTCATCATGGAAGTCAACAATCAGCGTTTTACGCATATCACCTATTTTTTTTTTCCATTGCTAGAACTTTTGCCTTTTGAAGTTCGCTAACTCTGGATTCAGGTTCCAGTTTACAAAATGGAATCGTTAAAATGCGACTTTGCGAAATGGTTCAGCATTCACGCTTTCCTCTTGCGGTAATAGAAATGCTCACGCCATCATCGGTCCTTGATAAGGTCGTAAGACAGCTGTGGCTTCTCTTCTTTTTCTTTCTGTTAATCGATCCGATTGTCCTGCACAATATTTTTTGGTCATCAGACGATCGCTTTGACTTGATCGCCGTTTTCTAATCCACTTCTTGCTTCTTGGAAACTAACACTTTTTAAAACCATTTCCTTTCTTCTACAAACTTATCCACGTACTTTACATTTTGTCAGATCTTTGAAATAAGTTCAAATACCTTCTCATAGTTCTCTTTGGAGCGCCTTCGTCATCATACCATCCGGTTTCGCTTTTTTTTTTTCCTTTTCTTTGTTGCCAACATTTCGGTCCATAGAGACTGCAGATACAGAGTTCTAAAAATGTCTAAGAGGCGTAGATCTCAACAGAAAAGGCATGTACAGCTTCTTGGATACAACAAAGTCATAATCATAGGAGTTCGTTCCACGTATCTACCCCAGTAAACATCCACTGGACCATACAATGCATATTTCTTTCATTTTATACTACCGTAGAATTGTCGAAACAACAACAGGACGAATCTCCGGTGCCACGTACGTGGCAATTATCAATACATATCTTTATCATGTTAAAAAACCCAACTCACTGTACAGATTTTCGACGTTGTAAGTTAGAAAACTCGGTTCACGTGGATGGTCCTGCCCGTCTTTTTCCCCATTTCTGAGCGACAGAAAAAGTGCTTGCCTGGATTGTTGTTCACAGGCGTGTCGTGCTCAAAGCGTGTTGTGTTCAGACGTGTCGTGTTTCACAGGCGTGTCGTGCTCACAGGCGTGTCGTGCTCACAGGCGTGTCGTGCTCACAGGCGTGTCGTGCTCACACAGGCGTGTCGTTTTAAGCGTGGCACTTCGCGATGAATCCAGTCAGACTGGCGTGACCCCACTCAGGCTCGCGGTGGGGGCACGTGCTCACAGGCGTGTCGTGCTCACAGGCGTGTCGTGTTCACAGGCGTGTCGTGCTCACACAGGCGTGTCGTTTGAAGCGTGGCACTTCGCGATGAATCCAGTCAGACTGGCGTGACCCACTCAGGCTCGCGGTGGGGGCACGTGCTGATCTTGAGAGCCAGAGTGGATGACGCCGGCCTGGAAATAGCTTTGTATGTCTGGGCCCGGTTGTCGTGTCTGCCAGAAGACATGGCGAAAAATGACGTTAGTTCGGTTCAGTACAGTTTGGACCCAATACAGACATGCAGATAGACAGGCAGCAAGCAACCCCACGTAAACTGTTCTTTACTGCGCTCCATCAACTCACCGTGTCGTGAGGAAACCGATACCAATGGGACCACCCTAGTTATATTGTACAGATGGTTTCTTTTGACAGATTCAATCGAAACGGTAAATCTCTAGCAATTCCGCCTGTTGATTATCTTAATGCTGCTGGGTCTATCAACCACTTAATAAGCTTAGTACTACTGGGTCTGTCAACCAGTTTGGCTTAGTACTACTGGGTCTATCTACCAATTAAGCTCAGTACTACTGGGTCTGTCAACCAGTTAAGCTGAGTACTACTGGGTCTGTCAACCAGTTAAGCTCAGTACTACTGGCTCTGTCAACCAGTTTAAGCTTGGTGCTACTGGGTCTGTCAACCAGTTTATAAGCTCAGTACTACTGGGTCTATCAACCAGTTCTTAAGCTTAGTACTACTGGGTCTGTCAACCAGTTTACAAGCTTAGTACTACTGGGTCTGTCAACCACTTAAGCTTAGCACTACTGGGTCTGTCAACCAGTTAAGCTCAGTACTACTGGGTCTGTCAACCAGTTAAGCTTAATACTGCTGGGCCTATTAACCAGTTAAGCTTAGTACTACTGGTCTATCTTGCGCCAGGATATTGTACTGTGTCGAATGAAAATTCAGCCGATTTTTTTTAGTTCCAAGGTAGATATATAAGGCCGAAAGTAACCGCTCGCGCGAGCATTCGATGCATTAATCTGTTGGTGCTTTCAACATTACAAAACTCAGCATTGTAATTCACGTCAAGACACATCATGCCATCTGAAATGCACATATGAGCTCCATAGTAAACGCTCGAACGTTTCTGCTGCCCGCGCAAACACCTTCTACTTGATTTTGATCGTAATCGAGTTTGTTGAATGATACTCAACCCCGTTTTATATACACAATGTCGAAACGACTTTTTCTTAGAACTGTACGACATATAAAATTATTCCTATACAATTAAAAGATATGAAATATTGACTGATCAAAAAAAAAAATCTGACATTAATCCAACAGGCTCATGGACAAAACTGCGGAGAGCGATCAATTTGTTTAAGAACCACGACTGTCTTTTATTCTTGTGTCTTTTTGAATTAGTTTTGCATAACTAAAAGCAAAACGCATATAGGTACAGCCCAACAGATTTCCTAATATTTCTAAGAGGTCAGTTTCAAGAACAGTTTTAATTCTAAGCGTATTTGATTTTTTTTTTCATTTGTGTTTTCTTGCCAGATATCCAATATGTTTAGAAAATTCAGCCATCTCATTGATGATGGTGATTTTCAGTCACTGCAGCGCTACACATCAGGCATGTCATCTATCAAACATTGCATATGTCCATAGCAGCTGGATTCCAAGATCTTTGTCTGCAAGTATCAGCATGTGCGCAACGACGTCACACAACCATTTCAGCAAAACAGCTAAATAAGTGGAAGGTTGAAAAAACTATTTTAACAAACCAAGGACAGCGTGACGCAGGGGAGGACGCGAGGGACCCTTGTCCAGCTGATCAGCAGCTTTCTGCAAACGTGAAGATCAAATACCCGCTTAAAATGTGGCTTGGGACTACCTGCCGAAAATGGTTATCCCCCCCCCCCCCCCGCGCCCCCCTTACTCCATTCCACTCCCCCTTCAACCGCCTCCGCCACCACTACCCCGGAAGAAAGGCATCCATGAAAACAAATTCGCGATGCATTAGGGACCACCCACCACACCTGGTACACATTTTCAGTCCATGCACACGACTGGGGTTTCAAAAACCAGGCCCGGAGGTTCAGAAGAGTCTTTCTCAAAGCACTCGTAGGCTTTACAAGCATACCGGGATACAAGATGCAAAATACACGGACGCATTCCGCTACTGGCATCGCCCTTAACTGTGGCAGCATCTGCATCCTTCGTTTCATAAACTGCTGGGGAACTGACCTAGTACATGTTTTGCTTCTGGAAACCCTGAGGGCCAACATCTGAGGGCTTCAGGTCCGCCTTCTTCCTACTGACCACCTCTCCAGTCCGTTGCCACGGTCGTTGCCAAGTGTCACAGGCGATGCCAGGGGTTTACCGTCTTGTCGGAACCATTTGTCATCCCTGTTGATGCCTCTTTGTCGGTCCAACGCTGTCTAAAACATTTCCCAAGCACTCCGAAAGTAGCATTCAGCAGCGCTTGCATGATTCCATACTTTGAGATTGCAAACTTTATCACTTTGACGGCATGCATTTTTGCTTTAGTAGACAATCTTAAGTTGGGGCTGCGCGCCTAATTATATGATGTTGGGTATACGTAACAGATGTTTTTTTTTTCCTCATTCCGAGTCATCCGTCCACATCTACAAGCCGGCCCGGCTCCGGCAACCTACAGTAAAGTCGTCAAGAGGCATCCCTCCGGAGGAGACACTGCACTACTGCCGAGTCACTTCGATGGTGTTCAGTGGCGCCTCTTCTGATCCAACATACGCAGGACAGGACACAACCTACTAGCCCCCCTACTGACGACAATAATTGCTTAGCCGCGGAGCCGGCGTGAGTACGCTCTCCCTCCTGACGGCACCACCGCATCCGTCTGACAACACCCACATTAATTTGCCAACACGGGGGACCTCGACGGAATCAAACCAAGGTCACAGACGTGGAGAGGACGTCAAAAAACTAAGGTCTCCATGACACCAGGGCATGAAGGACCGCAGAATTTTTTACTTTTAAATGCCGATCGATGAGAACGAGGATGCTGATTTCCATTCCGGTCTGAGACAGCATGACAGGGCTGTACTCTACGCTTACTTTTATCGTGTTTCACACGGCGTCAACCAGGCCCGAGAATTACAGATACCTGCAGCGTTGGTCAGGAAAGTTGAGCAACACTTTCAGAGACGCATCCATTCAGTGGATGAAACTCGACTGTGTGGTCCCAGTCTTCCCAACTGAGCCTGTAACAAACTCAACTCTTGTGTATGAGCCGGTTGGGGCAGAAAGATCCCACATGACTCCGATGGGAATCGAACCCACCACCTCCCAGCCTGGATTCCACGCGCTAACCACTTCGCCACGGCGGCTGGTGATGTCAATATTTCTGTTCACGTTATTCACAATTTTGCGTGTCATATCCAGATTTGCTGGCAACGCCTTAGAGCACATCTGGACTACATTTTTTTTAAAGACATTTGCTAACCACAAAGTCTGAAATCTGGTACCCAAGTCGTCAGTGGTCTAAACTTGATGGACACTGACTGTGGCTTCGTCACCAAGGTTTTGTGACTCCTGACGTTTCCATGAGCGACATCTTAAAGGGAGTAGGGGGAAGGGTGGGGCAGTGGAGCAGGGGATGGAGTGGGGGGGGGGGGGGGAGGGGGACGATCGGAAGGGGTGTGGATAAGAGGGGGGGGGGGGGGGGGGGGGGGGGGGGGGGAGGGGGGGGCTCTGTACTTTCGATCATTTTCTGTTCAGTATTGTATGACAGCTCAGTGTGTTTAAGCTTGCGCCAAATGGCGTATAACACACGCTTGCGACAGCTGCTTGACCAACATGCCCCTCTCACTGTGCGTACAGTGTCGGACCAACATGCCCCTCTCACTGTACGTACAGTGTCGGACCAACATGCCCCTCTCACTGTGCGTACAGTGTCAGACCAACATGCCCCTCTCACTGTACGTACAGTGTCAGACCAACATGCCCCTCTCACTGTACGTACAGTGTCAGACCAACATGCCCCTCTCACTATGCGTACAGTGTCAGACCAACATGCCCCTCTCACTGTACGTACAGTGTCAGACCAACATGCCCCTCTCACTGTACATAGTGTCAGGCCAACATGCCCCTCTCACTGTACGTAGTGTCAGACCAACATGCCCCTCTCACTGTACGTAGTGTCAGACCAACATGCCCCTCTCACTGTACGTAGTGTCAGACCGTGCATCCGCCCCTTGGATCACTCTGCAGTATAGGACTCTGACCGAAACTGATGTGAAGTATACTATGCACAAAAAGAAAACGCGTATTTTTTTTTCGCTGAAAATATTAAGGACAATTTTGACAGAAACATGCCCCGTACAGCAGGGAACTCTGTCCAGCGTGAATAGTCAGACATAATGAACAGACATAACAGTAGATTGATGTCTTATTTCTTCTGTGGTTGTAATATTTCGAACGCTAAATGACGCATGAAATGACTGAAATAAAATAATATGCGTTTCTTTTTTTGTGCACAGTATAGTACTAAGGTGCATGTTTATATATTGTTTGATGTGTGCAAGTCAGTAGCTGATATCTTGAGGCTTTGGGTTTTTTTTTTCCAAAGTGCATGACTTTTATACCTTCTATTATTACCGTTTGCTCTTTTTTTGAAATGTAAAGCGCTGTTGCGCATTTTCATGACACATGCGCTACAGAAATAAACAATTATTATATCATAATTATCATGAGATTATCACCACGACTGAACAAGGCAGCACCAGGGAAGTCACTCTATACATACAGTTAAACGTGCCTGTACCAAATC
Source organism: Conus betulinus (assembly GCA_016801955.1). Taxonomy (NCBI): domain Eukaryota; kingdom Metazoa; phylum Mollusca; class Gastropoda; order Neogastropoda; family Conidae; genus Conus; species Conus betulinus. The sequence goes on along the minus strand of JADBJO010003638.1, from coordinate 165,963 downwards.
GCATCCAACAATAGCCCAGCATCAAACCGTCCATCTGACAAAAGCCGAATCGGCCAATGTAATAACATGACATTAAACAGTATTAAGCAGATAACGGTCTTCATAACGAAGGTGCACAAAAGCGGCGAAAGACGCTCAATATATGTTCACTACTTACAGGACAACTTGGAAACGGGTGACTTGGTAAACTTTTAGTGAATGGAGCCCAGGAAATAACCAGTCGTTAACAGCACCCACTAAGATCAGTGCCCACCCCTTTGACATAGCCACAGGTTAGGGAGCTGTGGGATCTGTTCTAGAAACACTCCAAGTGTTACGATCTCCATCAAGATCCTGTTCTGAAGCTACAACACAATGCTAGTTTGTCCAATATAGAACTTGCGCGCGCACACACACACACACACACACACACACACACACAGCGCGCGCGCGTCCATAAATTTAACTTAGTGGGAGCGTGGGGATGTTGATTTATGCTGCTTATAACCCATCTGACTGCAAAACACTTTATCAGGGTTGAACACAGACATGCAGAGACATGGATCGCGACAGAAAGAGTTGAGTTATGAGAGAGAGAGAGAGAGAGAGAGAGAGAGAGAGAGAGAGAGAGAGAGTTGAGAGCTATGATAGACACAAAGACAGAGAGGGAGGAGGGAAAAGGAGAAACAGAGAGAGAGAGGGGGGGGGGGGGGAGAAAAAGAGAGAGCGGGAGAGAGAGAGATAACACCCAAGGGGGTGGGGGAGGGGGGGTGGGGGGAGGCGGAGGAGGACCGCGAGGAAAAGACAGAGAAAGATAAGCAGCAGACAAAGCAGGAGGTTGACATGTGCCGCCAGATCATCCCCCAGAGGCCAGCTAGGGAAGATAGTGCCAAGGATTCGCCATGCTGAGGAAGCCAGTGAATGCAGCTCCCACATTTCCGTGTGACCCCCCTTCCCACTTCCTCCACGTGGCGTTTTTATTTCTCTGTTTAATGTTAAAAAGTCGATTCAACTCAAGTCTTTAGGTGCATACGTCTCGATTCTCTCTCTCTCTCTCTGTCTCTCTCTCTCTCCCTCTCTCTCTCTCTCTCTCTCTCTCTCTCTCTCTCTCCTCTCTCTCTCTCTCTCTCTCCCCCCCCCCACCCTCTCTGGCTATACAGCATTCCATAAGTTTTCGTTGCATGAAGGCAAACGCTCTCATGGCGGCCAGAAAAAAGCGTTTCAAAGACAGCCTCAACTCTTCCCTGAAGGTCTTCAAGGTCAGCCACACCAACATGGGAGCAGACTACCCGGGACAGAGACGGGTGGCGATCAGTTGACCCGCCGCAAAGGTGCAGAGACCTGTGAAGGCATCAGACTTGCTGCAGCTGAGCGCGCAGAATGATCAGGAAGACCAGCGTCAACAAATCTCCAGCTGCTGCCACCGTCCCCTGTCCGTATACTGTGATAGGTCTTTCCGGGCGCAGATCGGCCTGACAAGCAGTCTATGCACTCGCCCCCGATCCCAGGATGACTAGATGGTCTTCGTCGTCTCGGCGAACATACATAGTTTTCGTTGTACGGATAGCTTACACATTGGATTCCCCTTTCAGCAGTCATCCTTCAGATATGGTCTTTAGCAGATTGCCGATTTGAAAATACATGCCGCGTAACCAACACCTGGCTTGTATTCGGCGTTTTAAGCGGCGGAGGGTAAAACGTTACAAGAGAGAGAGAGAGAGAGAGAGAGAGAGAGAGAGAGAGAGTGAGACACAGAGAGAGAGGGCGTCAAAGGCTCCCCCCCCCCCCCCCCCCCCCCCCCCCCCCCCCCCCCCCCCCCCCCCCCTTAACTTGCATCTTTCAAGCAGGCAAGTTAAGTAGTTAAAAGTATTCACAAGCTCCCTCCCTCCCTCCCCCCCCCCCCGCCTCCCTCCCCTCACCCTCCTCTCCCTCCCTCCCCCGCTGTTTCCGCTTTTTCTTTTTTTTTTTCTTTTTTTGTTGTTGTTGCAAATGAAAGGTTACTCAGGGTAGCTGGTGTGTTTTCGCTGCTTTTCATGTTAAATTTACATTTTAGAACAAAAAGAAATGTTTAGATCTCCTTTCTTGCTGTGGCTTTTTCTGATTATTTCGTTGTCCCATTCCCCAGCAATTGAGAATGAAAATAGAATAAGAATGACGGACGCACAGCGACTAAAACCCTCCCGAAATATCCATTCGTAGTCCCCCCCCCCCCCCTCCCCATTCCCCTTCTTCTCGCTGCAGGACCCCCCCCCCCCCCCCCCCCCCACACACACACACACCCTACAATACAATGTCCTATTTGAAGATTCACGGAAATTAAGACCTTGCATGCTCATTGCCGACTGTAATACAAGCATTTTCCGCAACAGAAGGGCACTTTTTGACGGAAAGGAACATCCGAACCGAAGGGGATATGAAGGGAAATCTTCCTCCCGAAACATCTTTGGGCGTGCAAGGATTTTTAAGGTGTTCCACGACCAATAGTAATCTTTGATTTGAAAAAAAAAAAAAAAAGCTGTACAATTGCAGGTTTGAAACCAAAAAAATCCCCCGTCTTCACCCCTCTACACCATCCACCCGCATCCCCCCCACCTCCCCCTTTTTGTTTCACAAATATATTCTAAATTTCATTGTTACCGCAACAATTTGA
>JADBJO010003638.1:155834-158334 GCA_016801955.1 Conus betulinus | reverse complement strand
ATACAAACAGCTGTCAGCTCGAACCGTCATGACAAAAGTAGCCCAATAAAACAAAGTGGGTTCGACTTCTTTTTCTTTCTCCCTTTTTTTTTTTTTTCTTAATTTTTTTTTTTTTTTTTTTTTTTTTTTGGGGGTGGTTGTATTGGAAAATACTTGCAATGCCATTCCGCTAGCAGACATGTGAGCTGACTACATATCAAACCATTCCTTTATTACTTAAGAAATGACCTTTGGCAAAACAAAAAAAAAGTTACAAGTGTCCATCAAGCAAGATAAAGCGTACAAAAGACTAAAGCCCTTACACAAGTTAATCAATTACTTCATCGAGAGTGAGCTTAAAACCAACGAAACTGAGAAGCCCCGCCCTGCTGAAAGGAGAAGAAGCTAGCCACACCATTCTAACAACGACAGAAGAAGCAGCCAAAGAGGTGTGGGAAGGTGGTGCGTCGACTCATTAAAGGACACCTTGAGGGGACAGGAAACCACACAACTGACAGAAGAAAGCCTGTAGATGCTAGACCAGTGTGGACTCTCTCTCTCTCTCTCTCTCTCTCTCTCTCTCCTCTCTCTCTCTCTCTCTTTAATGACTTGTGAGTTGACTTCAACCCGGTGACAGCACTGACATGGTCTTTTGCGGTCGGCTAGGCTATAAGCAACGTTACCTCCCTCTCTCTCTCTCTCTCTCTCTCTCTCTCTCTCTCTCTCTCTCCTCTCGGCACTCTCTCTCTTTAATGACCATGTGAGGTTGACTTCAACCCGGTGACAGCCCTGACATGGTCCTTTGCGGTCGGCTAGGCTATATAGCAACGTTACCTCCCTCCCTCTCCGGCCTCTCTCTCTCTCTCTTCTCTCTCTTTTGATTGACTTGTGAGTTTGACTTCAACCCATCTTGACAGCCCCTCTGACATGGTCTTTTGCGGTCGGCTAGGCTATAAGCAACGTTACTCTCCTCTCTCCTCTCTCTCTCTCTCTCTCTCTCTCTCTCTCTCCTCTCTCTCTCTTTTAATGACTTTTGTGAGTTGACTTCAACCCGGTGACAGCCCTGACATGGTCCTTTGCGGTCGGCTAGGCTTTAAGCAACGTTACCTCTCCCTCTCTCTCTCTCTCTCTCTCTCTCTCTCTCTCTCTCTCTCTCTCTCTCTCTCTCTCTCTCTCTCTCTCTCTCTCTTAATGACTTGTGAGTTTTGACTTCAACCTGGTGACAGCACTGACATGGTCCTTTGCGGTCGGCTAGGCTATAAGCAACGTTACCTCTCTCTCTCTCTCTCTCTCTCTCTCTCTCTCTCTCTCTCTCTCTCTCTCTCTCTCTCTTAATGACTTCTCTCTCTCTTAGTTGACTTTCAACTCCACTGACAACCTGACAACCCTGACATGGTCCTTTACGGTCGGCTCTCTCTCTCTCTCTCTCTCTCTCTCTCTCTCTCTCTCTCTCTCTCTCTCTCTCTCTCTCTCTCTCTCTCTCTCTCTCACACACACACACACACACACACACACACACACACACACACACACACACACACACACACACACACACATACATGAAAACCTTGCTCAGAGATGTCCCACCTGATGTGATCTTTGGATTTCTGTAAAAGATTAGCATTTTTCATCGAATCTAAGATTTTAGAGAAGAAAGATTTTAACAAGTTTTTCGGTGTGTTTTTAGAAGGTGTAGGAATGATTTTTCTTTTTTTTTTTCTTAATTTTATTTTTTCTTTAATGACTTGCGTGTTGACTTCAGAGCGGTGACAGCCCTGATATGGCCCTTTGCGGTCGGCTGGGCTATAAGCAACGTTACTTTACCAATAATCTCTCTCTCTCTCTCTCTCTCTCTCCTCTCTCTCTCTCTCTGTCTGTGAGAGAGAGAGAGTGTAGTGTAGGTGTAGTGTAGTGTAGTGTAGTGTAGTGTACTACAGTGTAGTGTGCTGTAGTGTAACGTTGTGCACCGTAGTGTTTGGTGCCCACAGACAATGTCTGATTCCCAAGCTTCACTGGCGCTCTACTGACAGAACAGCACGGTGGAAAACAACGGAGACCCAACTAACCCAATACACAAGGAAATGGCCAGGTGCCCCCACCCGCCCTCACTGACGTTGGACTCTACTGCCGCCAGGCCAAGATGAAGGTGGTCCTCAAACACCTTGGGATGAAACAAGGTTTACGGATTGTACCCGTGGACCCGAGAGACAAAAGTTTGTGAAATCAGCCCAAGCCAAGGACTGGAAGGAAATGGACAAGTTGCCAAGTAAGGTGACCGCAAGAGGACATTTAAACAAACTCTTAAACGTATTTGAACTAGAAAAAAAAAAAAAAACATTACGCGTTTCGACCTCGTAGGTCTTCTTCAGGCAAGATCAACAACAACAACAACAACAACAACAACAACAAACAATAACAGCAAACAACAACACTCAGGACACATCGAACATGACAAAAAGGACAACACCCATTTCTGTCACCGACTTTGACAACATAAGTGATTGCTCGTTCTTCATGTTCG
>JADBJO010003638.1:145834-148334 GCA_016801955.1 Conus betulinus | reverse complement strand
TGGAATTTTGTTCGGAAGATTCTGGAAACTGTGCATAATGTGTAAATTCGACGCAAGAATTACATTCACCCCAGTAAACAGCAACTGTGTGAGAAAAAGAACATCTTCTTTTCTGAGACTGACAGTATTTCAATTTAAAATCTTCTTTTGAGAGACTGACAGTATTTCAACTTAATCTTGTTATCTGAATTTCGTGTGGTATTCAAGTTTGAAACTTAAAAAAAGTATACTATTTAATTAAAAAAAAACCTGAAAATTTTTTAGATCCGGCTAACATCTGTTCTGGTCTCTCCTTCCTTTCGGAGAGTTGAGATACAAATATTTGAATCGTTCTGGATATGACCATTTTTTGTTTTGTTTTTGTTTTGTTTTTTGCACTTTTTTAACATTCTGTTAGCACATCTTTTACACCCTTTCCACCTAGCTGTACTGACTGCTAATTTAGAGGCGGGCACCATAACGCATCTGCTTATTGTAATGAGCTACGGCAAAAAGATGTCTACAACGTAAGGAAATTATCTTTGTTTAAACATGAACAAAAACAACCCTTCTCTTACGGTATTCAACATCTGGTTTGCTTATTCACCACTCTCCTGAGGTGAGGATCACAAGACAACACTTGTCAAAAGTCACACTAAATCTTTTACCTCCACATGAGCATTTATTCGGAGACCTTCATCATTCAATTTCGTAAGGTACTCATATTCTTGTTTCTTCTCACCAGCATGCAAGGCACCGCCCTTAACTAAACTGAAATATAAAATCCAGATATTGGCCCTCTCTTGTAACTAACTTCCACAGATCTTGTGTAAAAGTCCTGTTTGATGATGTATGATTATATTTTTTGGTGTCATCAGTTTAAAAAAAAAAAAAAAGAAAAAAATGCATGTGCTAAGCAGTGTCTGGTAAATCATTTATCACTCACACACACACACACACACACACACACACACACACACACACACACACACACACACACACACACACACATACACACACACACGCGCGCGCACGCACGCACGCACGCACGCACACACGAACACACACACACACACACACACACACACACACACACACACACACTAACACACACACAAACACATACACTAACACACTGATAAACACGAGGAATTATACAGTGGAAATGCTCAAAGAATGACTAAACTGTTGGGAAAAGCGTTAGTGAGCTACTGCATCGCATCATGCATAGTGGGCCTAATGTCTGACCCTCGAAATGCTGTACCCATCCCCCCACCCCCCCCCACCACCCCCATCCATTCCTCAAAAAAAAAAAAAAAAAAAAAAACAGCTGTGGTATTGACCATCGGCACAAGCATTTCTTTTACTTGCAGACCCTATTCTTCTTCTTGTTTTTTTTTTTCTTCAATAATTTGATTAAAAAAAAAAAGGGGGGGGGGGGGGGAAGGATGGGAGGGAGATGTGTGTCTCTGTGTGTGTGTGTGTGTGTGGGGGGGGGGGGGGTATGAAACAGCATGAAAAGCAAGCTACCTGATCTTCCTTAAGAGCTATCTAATCCCATGAGGGGGGGGGGGGGGGGGGGGGGGGGGATTAATTTTCATGTGATCTCTGGTGGCTTTTATCTAAAAACGTGGTGTCTTCTTGCCATGCAGGTAGACTACACTCGCTGCTGGTACAATAATTACAAGAAGTGGATGGGCGTGACCGCGTCTACAGATCCAGACTTAAAAGTGAACACTGCATTTTATAGGGCGCCTGCTCTTGCAAGTGTAAGCCACTACAAAATGTCTACACAGCAACAACAACAACAACAACGAAACATACCATCCATCCCTGTTTCTCCCGTTACCACCATGTTCTCCTCCTGACCACAACTTTTGGGGTGGGAAGTGTAGAAGGGGACGGGGGGTGGGGGGGTGGGGGTGGGGGCTCACAGCAGGATGAATCTTTTAACACTCCTGCAGCTGCTGCTCTCCCGTTAACCCCTTAACCAACAATTGAAAATCTGTTGTTGTTTTTTTTTGCACCTGCGAATGCACGTGAGTGATGCCGTCAAAAGCCTTTGTAGTTGAAAATTGTCGACCCCTTCTGTGGTGCTGCATTCATGATGTGCTTTCCACCAGCAGGTTTGGAAGATTTCATTATGTGCTGCCAAGTCAGGTGGGATCTTTGGCCACCGTACTGGGCTGTCTGGGGCCTGGAGCAGAGGAGTGGAAAGAAACTCGTGGAGAGCGGGGCAGCAGAGAGTCCTCAGAAGAGAAGCCCCCTTCAAGCGAGTGTTTCGGCCCTTAACTCCTGACACTCTAGGCCACACCAGGTTCATGACTCCGGATGTCCCTCTGCTGCCCCTGAAGAAGAAGAAAGAAGAAGAAGAAGAAGAGAAGAAGAAGAAGAAGAAGAAGAAGAAGAAAGAATGATGTTCACTGCATGGCTGCAGACATCGACTGCTGGATCAAGTCCCGCAAATCAATCAAGGGGACTCATCACGCTCACCATCACCATCTTCAAGGGCATCGATGCA
>JADBJO010003638.1:130834-140834 GCA_016801955.1 Conus betulinus | reverse complement strand
TGTAACCAGAAAAGAGATTGAAATGAACGGTTCAGAAATAAACACAAATAAACGAATTAAACAGAAAAACTAAAAATTAGAAGACAACAACTCGGAAAGCCAGAAAAAACGAGACCGCGAAGTAAAAAATAATTGCAAAGGCCACCGACCTATCTGCAATGAGGTCAATAATGACAAAATACAATTCAAGTGAAAAAACAAGCGCACGTCGCATCCACACACACACAATCACACACACAACACTTGTGGAGAGTGGGAAGAAACAAAGCAAAACAAACACAAAACATTTCCTGTGTAAAAGAGGCGAAAAAAAAAAACGAAAAAAGCAGGTATAACACTTCCCGCTAACAATGTTGATTTTTAGACATTTCTAGTAGCTCTATTTTTGCATTGCATAACAAATAAACATGGCTACAGAGCGGGTTACATCTCTTTTTTCAATCTGCTATGAAAAGTTAGCGGTGACTGATACACGTTTTTGAAGAAGGGTGAAATCTACTTTTCTCTTAAGTCATAGTGAGATGGACAATGAAGCAAAACATGTGTAATTCGTTTTCGATCTGATCGCAGAATGGATAGTTTTTAGAGCTGGATTTGTATCTTTTATGGACATTTGAATCGCTTACTCCCAGCCGAAACTTGACAAAAATATTTCGAAATCACGGAATAGTAATATCATGTAGATATTTTTCAGGCTGCAGCAACGATTTTGTGCGTGAGAGCAAGACCGGACAAGACCAAGAATACCTCTGCTATGGACGAAGAACCAGACAAGGTGACGTCGGATTTACGGGATAATATCAGTCAGTTGTAGGTCAATCTGCAACAGAAGTTAGACAATATTTTGATGGTTATGCAGTCTCAAGCCGAAACTTTAAAAGAGACAGGAAGATGTCTTGAAACAGTTCAGAGATGACCAGGAGCTGTTGAAGAAGGAAAGCATCTCCGATTTGTGTCGTGACGTTAGCGCTACAAAAGAGGGTGTTAGCCACATGTAGAGAAGATATTACGTCTCTCAATCAGCAAGACGACTTGCTCAAGACAGTGTCTGACCTCGAGATGGCGGTAAATCGACTGGAGGGATTCTCCCGAAGAAATAATGTCAAGTTGTATGGCATTCCTGAAGCCCAAGCAGGGGAGAAAGAGGACTGTGCTGAACCCGTGACACATGTATTGAACACCTATGTTCCTGGCGCAACTTGGGAGACGACGTTATTGAGAGGGCACATCGTCTCGGTAGACTCAACCCCCGCAACCCCCATTCCCGCCCCATCATGGCAAAGTTCCAGAGATGGGGCGATGTGAGGCGCCTGATGAAGGACCGATCTGCGAGGCAGGACATGGAGCGAGACGGGCTGAGGGTGGCACAGGACTTGACTAGAAGACAGACGGCCAAGCTGAAGGGAGGCTGCGTGATGAGGGGAAGACGGGTTTCTTTGTTAACGGCAGACTTCATGTCAGGGATCAGCGTGCTACATCATCCAGACTACACGATCGCCAGTTCGGTGCTGACAGTGCGGGCAGTCATGGTGGTGTCGACACACGGGGAACCCCCAAGCGCGTTGACCGGTGATGTCACCCAACCAGATCTGGACCACGGGATGAACCGCGGAAATCCCGTGCGTGACGACAACAACGATCGATCACGAACCAGGGCGTCGACTCGGCTCTCCAAAAGACCTAGGTCAATCATTTTCACTCGAATTCACTCGAATTATTAGTCAGAAACAGTTAATTTACCACTGAACGGAATTTCAAACTAATGCAATAAGTACAACCTGGGTATATACCATCTAAACTCCAAATTTGAAGAGCCACAAAAACTTTTGCTGCGCCATGTTTCACAGTCTACCTTGACCTCCCATTTTTCTAGAAGGCGGGGCACTGAAAAGCACACCAGTCCCCTGTACCCCACCTCCCAGAATCTCTTCTGGGACAGCATATATTCCCATGAGCATACGTGTGTGCGCATCACGAGATGGGCTACAACTGCGTTTATGGGAATGCACATGCTGATGCAAGTGGGTGCGTGCGTGGTGTGCGCACAAACTCATACAGAGAGAGATAGGGGAACACACACGCACGCACGCACGCACGCACGCACGCACGCACGCACACACACACACACACACACACACACACACACACACACACACAAGGAAGACCAATAGGCAAGAGAAGGAGAACGAGAAACGGAGAACAGACAGACAAAATGGTAGACAGACTGACAGAGACCTAGACAAAGGAAGACAGACATGGACACAGACAGTCAATAACATGGAGAGAGAGAGAGAGAGAGAGAGAGAGAGAGAGAGAGAGAGAGAGAGAGAGAGAGAGATTTAAGAGAGAGAGAGAGATTTAAGATGGGAGATAAGCGCTGTCCTCACGACTTCCCTAACCCAAGCAATGGTTAAAGTCCTTATCGTCAGTGGTCCACAGAGGGGTGAGCAATGTTGCACGTGTTCATGTTCTGGCTGCATTTGGCATTATCTATGACATCGTCAACACAGCGCAGGTCTCCAAGGGTGGTACAGGACAGCTCTAACGGCAGGTGAAGACATTGCTTCGCTTCGCTGGGTCCTACCCAGCACCTTCGGGCGTTTCGTTTCCTTCGGTTGCATTTGGCATAATCTATGACATACACTACCGTTCGTATGATCTCGTTAACGGCTATTTTGATCATGTTCTTTCTATGACAATACTAGGTGGATTGTTGTGAAGTAGCATCGAGTTTCTAAACTAGTGCGCATTTATTGCAGAATGAGAAAAGAGATGTAACCCACTCTGTAGCCATGTTTAATTTTCATGCAATGCAAAAAAGAGAACTACTAGAAACGTCTAAAAAAATAACATTGTTAGCGGGAAATGTTATACCTGCTTTTTCGTTTTTTTTTCACCTCTTCTCCACAGGAAATGTTTTCTGTTTGTTTTGCTTTGTTCTTCCCACTCTCCACAGTTGGTGTGTGTGTATGTGTGTGTGTGTGTGTGTGTGTGTGTGTGTGTGTGTGCGTGTGCGTGTGCATGTGCATGTGTATGTGTGGTTATGATTGTGTGTCAAAATCATTCTTACTTGATCCATTCATAATTTCTAAAGAAAAAAAGAAAACATAAGTCTAAACTTTCCAAAATTGTTAACGACGCAATCTTTTGACCAACGTTCAGGTGCGTCATCACAATCACAATCACCATCATCATCATCATGATCATGACCATGAAAACCAAACACAAAATTTTCCATTCTCTCCATTCTTGATTGCTCATGCCCAGTTCTAGCATTCAAATCCCCACAAATCATCATATATATATATATATATATATATATATATATATCTCTATCTCAGAATGTCCCAGTAAATCTCTTCTAGCATTGCAATTCCATCCTTTGAGTTCATGTATGCAGGGGAACCCTCGGGTGGAACATAACATGCTGTTAAAATCAAATCTTTATCAATGCCTAACAATTCTTTACTCGTTTTTATCATAACAGCATTAGAACAATCCACGCTTAACCTTTCTACATATTTTTCATATTTACTATATATTAGTAATAACACTCCACCTGAATTTCGACCTTGATTTGACAGTTTTTTTCAGCTGGAGCATTATATTTTAGGAACTGGGGGAAGATATATATAACTAAAGTCAGAATTATCACTAACAAAGGTTTCCGTTAAAACAACAACATCAAACTTTATCTATATATTGTACAAAGGACACACATCCTTCATTTTCGGGAACAAGTTTTCTACATTGTAGTTCAGGAATTTTATTTCTTGAGCCTGTGGCTGCGCTTTGTCTTATTTCCGGCTGGAGTCGGACCGTAGTCTTGCTGACTGTCACTGGCTGTGTTTACCCAGCCACCACCACTGAGAAAGGAGCGCATGTTTCCCTGTGTTTTTCCCACCCCATGACTCTCTTCGTTCAGTCCCAGTTTCACGTGCCTGTCGGGTGTTACCCCCACCTCTCCCATTTCCACCCCCCACCTGTAGCATTCTGAGGACTGACCCCACCTCCCCCGATCCCGGCCCCATTCACAACACGTGTGTAGGAGACCCAGTCTGTTGTCCGTGTGTGTGTCGCCGACTGGTTGGCTGCCCACGGTCACGTGCTGAATCCTCCTGACGACACAACACGTCACCAATGTGATCCCCAGTCCCTTGGTCAGGAAACCCCTCATCATCTCTCACACCGGCCGTGTCCCCTGGCCAGCCACCATCCTCCCCCCCGGCAAAGTACGCTGCCTTTTCTTCACGCTTTGCTCGTGCAACCATGACCGCTTGTCGCCGTGTCAGGTCATTGGCAACACGTATGCCGATGTTTTCAAGCTGACTTCGAAACGGTTTGTCTCTGATCACGAACATTTTGTCGTTCCAGTTTCGAAATTTCGCGATCATAACTCTTGGATTTCCGTTTCTTGCCCGCCCTACTCGATGTGCTCTGATCACGTCATCAGTAGTCCAGGCTGAATCGCCACCAGCCTCGATCAAAGCGTCAGTGACAGCATTTGCACACTGTGTGTAATCCTCATGGTCACTTTCGGGAATGTCAAAATCGAAGGTTGTCGCGTCATGGAAACGATTCTAAACGATTAATCTCTTCATCCATTTTGTTTGTTTGATTTTGCATGAGTTTTACTGTTTCTGAAAATTGTTTTCTTTTCTTGTCTTGCTGCTGCCATTTCTGTTGACACTGCACGTAATTCATCTGCTAGTTCTAACACTTTATTTGTCAAAAAGGTGGTTTTCTTTCTTTCAACCATCAAATTGCTTTTTAATGTCCTCACATATTTCATCCACTTTCTCTAACATTTGTTTAATGTCTCTGAAGTCTCCATTCGCTCTTGCTGCATGTTCTTCCATTTTCTGATGTTTGTACTTCAAAAGCATTTAACACTTAGTCAATCTTGTTGGAAAGTATTCTATCAGGTTTTTTGTCCAATTCTCCCTTTCTAGAGTCAGGTCCAGGGTTAAGCTCTACATCTCTGCTCAGAAGATTTTCTTTTTTTGAGTGAGAGCCACAAGTTTGTGATAACACACAATGACACAACGATGCGCATCAATAGCTGATAATGTGCACTGTTACTTGACGAATGACCTACCGTGTCAGTGAAGAGGTACATCCCTTGTTGAAGGTGCTCCATCTGTATAAGTGAGACACTACCGATGTGTTCACAATAGAGAGTTTTCACATCCTCCACGACACTGTAGCACTTTATCCCAAAAAGTAAACACAACACAGTCGCCAGGAGAAGATCACTCAATGTCCAACGTTCCGTGTCACCTGCCGTGTTGTAGTTCAGACACACCTGACTTGACCTACATTTCACTTTGAATCCAAATTGACCAATTCTGGGCCCGCCAGGTGCTCAAGTCTACCATCCCGCTGTTCGTTCACCTTACACACACCACTCTCACTCGGACTATCATAACTTCTGGCTTCCACCTGAATTCAAAACAACTTAATTCGGGTATTTGCAGAGAGCTCTTTTACAAAACACCTTGCTTCCTCGCCATCTTGTGCTTCATGAATGTACTTAGCAAAAGTAAAGATAATGTCTTCATTTCTTGACGCTAGGAAAAAAATCATTCTGAGCATACAAGGGTCAGAATAATATTTTTGCTTTATGCATTTTACTCTAAGGTCATAAAAAGCAGGACAGCAAAAACGGAAATGGATTTCATCTTCCTTAGCCAGATTCCATACGCGGCATGTCAGTTCGTTTTTACTAATAGTTCGGTGCCTGAAACGATCACAAGCAATATCAGAATCACCAAATCTAAACTTGCTTAATGCGTCGTTAATATATCCATTTGTAAACATTTTGATGTATGGTTCTATCATATTAGTTGTTTTAAAGAGACTGTATTGCGCAAATCTGTCACTACTATAAATATGATCCTGCCAATCCTGCCATCTGCAGTCAATTATTCTTTGTTAAAAACATTTCAAGAACCCTACAATATTTTCAACTCAATGGTTGTCCCAAACATAAGCAAAGCCGTTTGAATTAAAACATTAACGAACATTGGTAGCCCATGTCTTCTTGCCAAACAATCCAGAATTTCACAACATCTGATAAGCTTTAAATGGGTATTTTGATTTTTCTATTCTGTTATGTTCAGCCAGCATTTAGTACATTTCAAAAACTAATTAACATAAATCTGATATCGTCCAAGACCACCATAAACTAAATCATTCGGTGTGTCTACTTTTGATTTTTTTTCATAGCAAGCAGATGCACATTTCAGTTTCACGAAATCTGTTATGGGCTATTCTATTAAAGAATGGAATTAAAGGTAAACTGTATTGTTGTGTAAAGAGCATGCGTTCTGAGGTGAAAGCTAAGATCGGATCTGGAGCGAAATGATCAGATTTTGTCATGTGCACCAGAGCAGTTAAGCAAGAGAATGTTTCCAGTCCAGTTTTGTTTTCTTTGTTCGTAAATGAATTAGCTTTGAAAATTATTTTCAAATAGAAGCCATGGTATAATCTGTGACTTTTGGAACTTTTTCTCTCGCTTTTTGGTGACGATATATTTTATTGTCTACAACTGTCGTTGGTCTTCAAGACAACTGAATAGCTTGTATTTTGTTGCGACCAGATAAGAATTAAAAGTAGATATGAATAAGACCAACATCAACGTTTTCGTAAAGGTGGGTATTTGGCACGAACATGAGAGGAGAAGACCATATGGGGGCAAAATATATTGTTATTGTCAACAAATATAAGTACCTCCGATTTCATTTCACAAGTTTCACTTTTGTATGTCAAGATATTGCAAATAGAGCAAAGACAGCAATCACAGGTATGCATCATGTTTTATATAAACTGGATTGTTACGCATTTCCAGTTTTCTCAAAGCTATTTGACTCTCAGGTGCAGCCAATTTTACGATATGTTGCAGGAATTTGGGCACTTGAGAAAAAGCGTTAAAATAGAAGATGTGCATCTGTATGCTATGAAAAACAAATCAAATGTAGACAATCGAACACCTAATGATTTAGTGTATAGTGACCTTGGACAATATTTGATTTACGTTATTTCGTTTTCGAAATGTAATAGATATACTGGCTGAAAATAACGAGGATAGAAGAAATCAAATACCTTTTAAAGTTTATAAGATATTGCGAAATCTTGATTGTGAGACATGGGCTACCAATGTTCGTCAATGTTTTAATTCAAATGGCTTTGCTTATGTTTGGGAAAACCAGGGAGTTGAAAATATCGCAGGGTTTTTGAAATGTTTTAAACAAAGAATAATTGACTGCGGATGGCAGGACTGGCATAATCATGTTTATAGTAGTGACAGATTTGCGCAATACAGACTCTTTAAAACAACTAAAAATTATGATAGCGCCATACATCAAAATGAATACGAATGGATATACTAACAGCGCATTAAGCAAGTTTAGATTTGGTGTTTCTAATATTGCTTGTCATCATTTCAGGGCACCGTACTGTTAGTAAAAACGAACTGACATGCCGCATATGGAATCTGGCCAAGGAAGATGAAATACATTTCCGTTTTTGCTGTCCTGCTTTTCATGACCTTAGAGTAAAATGCATAAAGCCAAAGTATTATTCTGATCCTGTATTTTCAGAATGATTTTATTCCTAGCGTCAAGAAATGAAGACATTATCTTTACTCTTGATAAGTACATTCACGAAGCACAAAAGACTACGTACTGTGTATTTGTGATATTGAATGATATAGCTATATGTACTTGTTTTCTCTGTTCATTTGTTCATGCTGATAATTGACATTAAGTATATCATGGGTACCACCCCTTCATAATAGGCTATGGCCGTAATCACAATACATCTTCGTATTCTTATTCTCTCTCTCTCTCTCTCTCTCTCTCTCTCTCTCTCTCTCTCTCGTGTGTGTGTGTGTGTGTGTGTGTGTGTGTGTGTGTGTGTGTGTGTGTGTGTGTGTGTGTGTTGTGTGTGTCAGTCAGTCTGTCTCTCTCCTTATCTGTGTCTTCATTTGTTTCTGTCTGTCTGTTTTTGTCTGTCTGCTTGTCCGCTTGTCCGCTTGTCTGTCTATCTGTCTGTCTGCCTTCTGTCTGTCTGTCTGCTTGCCATTCTGTCTCAAAAAATCTTTCATCTGACAAGGATACAAGTGGCTGTTGCAAGGAAAATAATTTCTACAGTAACCACTCAGTCGAAGTACACCCTTACATATCCTTGAATATGTGTTGCATAAATAATGTGGTTGTCTATGAGTTCAGATTGCAGGTTCCAGCTTGGGTCTTATTCTGTGTTAAAGGAAAACTGGAGACATAAAATGTCCTATCCAAAAGATCAGTTACAAAATGCTAAGGAAAATGCTGATAAAACACAATTTTCGTTTTTAGATTTGACCTATTTATGGAGAAATAAATGTTCTGCATCTGATGGACCAGCAACAAAATTGTGAGGTAACATGTTAAAAAAAAAAACAACATTTATCCATTTCTATTTTTGTATCATTATTACTATTGTCATTCTCTGTTGCTGTTCCATTTCTGTTTCATATAGTCATCCATCACTTGCTTTCCAATTCCTTCTTACCCATCACCCCCCCCCCCTTCTCCTCCCTCCATTCTCTCAATCTCTCTCATTCTCTGTCTCTGTCTCTGTCTCTGTCTCTGTCTGTCTGTCTCTCTCTCTCTCTCTCTCTCTCTCTCTCTCTCTCTCTGTGTGTGTGTGTGTGTGTGTGTGTGTGTGTGTGTGTGTGTGTCTGTCTGTGTCGCTTAAATGATGTTTTCATCAGTGTCCTGGTTGCTAACAAGGTAGTAATGCATATCATGCATTCATGTACAAAAGTGGGATTCACTTTCAGATCTGTCGGTGCTAGTCGCACTTTAACCCATCTGACGACGCCAGACCTTTAAGTGTAAGCATTTCACGTGAAATGAGTCCTGCCCTGAAGGAGGAACAAGAACAATACTCTGCACTTTGATCGTGTAAGGACATCCTTTAATTGAACCAGCGGGAGATATCACAGTAAAGCAAGCACTATGTGATCTAAAGATCATGAGAAATAATAAAAATCCCGATTCTGTCTGCTAAAGTAGTGTGTTTTTACCCGAATTTACAATTTACAATTAAAAAAAAAACGCTTGTTTGTTGAACTGCTATATGCAGATTTCAGAAAGTTGTGCGCGGAAAAAAAAATATTTCGTACTATTCGAAAAATGATGACTCTGTGTAGATCATACTAAACATAGATAATTCTAATGAATAGTACATATGACAGGATTATCTTGCATGCTTCGTAAAGATCAAACATTTTTTAAACAGATAAATTGGAACTACTCTCTGATCCTTAGACGATCCGTAATCCTTTTTCAATACTGACAAAGTAAAAATGTTCGTAGTGCTTGTAATGTTGCAGAATATAAATTTTTTAAATGGCTTTTGATTCCATTAATCCGGAATAGAATCGAATGTAATCGAAGACTTTTGCTCCCCAAATACATCTGTAAGTTATAGGCACTTTTTGGAGCAAGCAGGACAGGAACCAGTGGGTAAGCAGATTCTGCAGAGGAAGTGGGGCTGGATTGGATACACCAATCTGCCCATAACTGTTCGTATATTATGTCCAAATATAAGCCATTGTAATTAGTAAGAATCTTTGATTTACAGATTTGTAAAGAACAAAACTAAACGTACTCCATATAGCTATGCCATTGACTGACTGCTCTCACATGCAAGGGATTATAAATCTTTTAAGGATAGCATGAAAATTCTTTTTAAATTCAACAGTGCTTTGGGTCTCCACAGGACTTTCTGATAAACAGGTGTAATCTGGTCAGAAAGCAGGAACTTTCATTCATTCTCTTCCATGCCATGACTTTGACCTGAACAATGACCAGAACGTCTTTCTGTAGTGAGACCCCATGGTGTAGTACAAAAATATATTGAATGTGGCGTTGATGTAGAGAAATATCTCCGCCACCTGCAGACCAGTTAGGTAAGTTTGTAATTGCGCCGCCCAGAGTTTACCTCCGGAAAA
>JADBJO010003638.1:120834-125834 GCA_016801955.1 Conus betulinus | reverse complement strand
TTTCAAAAACGTTCAGAATATTTTACGTAGTTTGGTTTCGGCTACCCTGCATTCTTGATCAAACCAACGTGTTTCCAAGTTTCACCCATGGGCCATTCCGTATTCTTTCTTGCCAACTTCGGAAATTGAAGGCATGCTTGTGTGCATTCTTTATCATTTTTTTTGTTTTGCATGTTCTGCAATCATCCAACAACCCAATCAGGCTAGTGCAATGGTGTCCAGCTGTTGGAACTTTGGAATATTTCTTTTTTAGTTATCTGTATGGACCTGTACCTCTGACTACTGACCTGCATAGGCCATGCGTTTTATATTCATAGCATCTCAATTGAATACTAGTTTGATTTAACTTTGCATTCAATATCTTTATGTTCCTCTTCCCAGAATGTTCATGTCTGTGTTTTGAGACAATTCACCCATTGATAGCCTGTCTGCTCAAAATGATGTAATTTTTTTTTTATGGAACGTTATCCTTTGTTACAACTGGGCAATGTAAGCTGTGTCTTTTATCTTCCCGCCTTTCAGTTTTAAGGGTATTGTTTATTTTTGTGTTCAAAATTCCTTTTCATGATTTTGATAGAGTGTTCATGCCTGTGTGAGGTTTTCTTTTTGCTTGTTTTGTTGTTGTTGTTGTTGTTTGTTTGTTTTTTTTTGTGTTTACTTTCCTTAAGTACAAGACGAAGTACTTAATGTCTGGGCGTGCCTGTTTTGGTTGTTTTAAAGTGATTCGATGTGGTGAGTAACCAGGTACCAGTGGAAAATCTGACCACTTCTGTGTAAATGCGAAACAGTGGCCAGCAATATCAGTAGACAGCAGTCCGCCGTTCTATGTGACAAATGTGACAAAATGTGGCAGGCGTCCCCCACGCTTGGCGCTCCCACTCTTTGTTACAGGTTGTGACAAATCTTGATCTGTGTCATAGTGAGATGACTCTTTTTCAGTCAGGCGATCAATTTGGACGCAGATTTCCTTGGGAATTCGTGTGTTTTTAGTTTGGACAAGACTCGCATATATTTCATCGCTGTACATTGGTGAGAGAGGGAGGGGGACGAGAGAGAGAGGGGGGGGGGGAGGAGGGGGGGTAGAAAGGGGAAGGGAATGAGATCAGAGAGAGAGAGAGAATGGGAAGGAGGGAGAGAGAGAGAGAGAGAGAAGGGAGAGAGAGACAGAGACAGACAGACAGGCAGAGACACACAGAGGGTCAGAGACACAGACAGACAGAAAGAGAGTCAGATACAGACTGGCAGACAGGCAGACAAACAGATAGATAGAGAGAGAGAGAGAGAGAGAGAGAGAGAGAGAGAGAGAGAGAGAGAGAGAGAGAGAGAGAGAGAGAGAGAGAGAGCACTACAGATATTTCATCTCTTCAAAAAGATTACACACAAAAACCTGATCATATGTGTGCTATCTTCTCGATTCACTGCAAATTGCAACTAATCTTGACGTTCCTCCCCTCGTACTATCGCTGTCATGACAGAACCAAGCGACCCCTCCCAGGGAATTCCTGCTTTGTAAAGACTCGCGACATTTCAGAGGGACTGACCACCTTCCATGCGATTCGCAACAAATCTTTAGACTGTGGCAATTTGCGCTGTAACAACAGTGTAGGCCACCTGCAGCAATGTACATGATGTGTAGACGACACTTCAAAAGCTGAGGTGAACAATGTCTGACACAGACATCCAATGGCACAAGACCTGCCCACCCAGTTCTACACCAGACTTCGAGTGTTCCCAGAGAAAGAGGAAAAGCTCTCTGTTGCGCCGTGGTTCGCGCACGTGCAGGCTGGAGGGTCATCAATTCGAAACACATCAAAGGCATTTGGTCGTTGGTCTTTTTTTTTTTTAAAAATCCAACTACCTCCTGTTCTGAGTTTTGTGGACATAATTACATTCAGAGCTGACAATGCATGACGAGATATATCAATTTGATGTTAAAATGAACTTTTTCTTCCATAATCTTGGTGATCAGTGTTCAATAAACTATGGAACATATTACAAACCACACAGGGGTTTCGTAAACCGTGACTCTGGCTTGGATTCAGAGTGACCCATACAGGTGGAAACCTTTTGTTGCAAACAGAGCTGCTGAGATTCAGTCTCTTCTTAGTCCAGCACTGTGGAATCACTGTTCAGGCAAAGATAATCCTGCAGATTTACTTACCCATGGAATCTCAGCGGAGGAGAGCTGTTGTTGAAGTCAAAGTTCTGGCTTCAGGGTCCTGACTTTCTGTCAAACAAAGCTGCTTGTGGCAAGGAAGACTTGAACAGTGGGAGGTCTGAGGAAGTTCAGCTACATGTTTCTGATGTTGTTTGTTCTGAAGCTAAAAGGTCTTGTGTTACTCAGCACATGCTGATGGCTGTGGCTCAGGAGGAAGGACAGCCTGCTGTGTCTAGGGCACCACAGCCAGGTCTGCTTCGTGTTGAAGGGAGACTTCAGTTTTCAGGTTTACCCTATGAAGCCTAACACCTGTCATCTTACCCAAAGGTCATTTCAGTATACTGTTAGCTCGTCAGGTTCACAAATCCTTGAAGCATGAGGGCGTGAACAGCATGTTGGTTGAGTTTAGGAATAAGTATTGGATTCTAGATGCTAGGCGTATCTGCACAGGTGTGAAACGAGAGTGTACGTCATGCCAGCGTCAAAATGCCGCTCCTGGTACTCAGACCTGGGCTCCTTTACCGGAGTTGAGAGTGAAACAAGCACCGCCCTTTCTGTTAAAGGACTAGATCATTGTGGACCTTGGTATTGTTGTGATTTCACTGGAAAGTAGTTATATGTTCTTTTTTTTTTTACTGTGCGGTGATCAGAGCATTACACCTGGAACTGGTGAAGTCCATGTCTAGTTAGGCTACTGTCTTTGCCTTGAGGAGATTTTTTTGCTCGTCGCGGCATGCCTTCAGGCTTGATGTCGGATAATGCAAAAGGATTTGTGGCTGCAAAGGATCATTTGGTGAAAGTTCTTGGTGCAGACGCTCCTGACTGGAAGTTCATTCTACCACGTGCTCCATGGTGGGGAGGTTGGTGTGAGCGGCTAGTCAGAGCTATAAAGTCAGCTTTGAAGAGATCAGTTGGCAAAAATCATCACTCACACGAACCGAACTGGAAACCATTGTTCATGAGGTTGAAGCTTGTGGCAATTCCCGTCCTTTGACATTTGTTGGTGATGAAGTGGACTCAGAGTTTGCTTTGACTCCTCATTTCCTCCTGGGTAAAAGGCCTTCTGGGTTGATACCTGTTTCACTTTAGAAAATCTCGCTGTACGGTCTAAAGATTTAGTTCAGAGACAGGAGCTGCGTAGACAAACTATTGGACAGATATTGGTTGTGCTGGGTTAATGAATATCTACGCAATCTCCCACCTTGCAAAGGAAGTCCAGTCAACGAAAAGGGTATCCACGTTGGTACGGTTGTTTTGATCCAAGATGAACGTCGCAGCAAGTTAGAGAGGCCTTTGGGGATTGTGCAAGCTGTGTATCCTGGTCGGGATAGGTGGATTCGGTCTGTTGAGGTGAAAACTGCCGGTGGAATCCTGAAAAGATCTATTCAACACGTTCATGATCTTGAAGTGATTGATGCCTTCAATGACTCTCCACAAGTTTCTGCACAGACACGAGATGCTAACCACCTGTTCATGTGCCATCAGACATTGTTTGTCCTGAACCTGATGCAGAGGTTGCTGGTCAAAGCACAGAGAACATGAACAGTGAAGAAATCTTGTGTTCTGACACATCACTTAAAAACAATGACACAGTGACAAGATATGGACGTCGGGTCAAAAGACCAGTGAAACTGAATCTATAAACTTTCATACACACATTTGACAGTTTGTTTTCATTCCCCTTCCCTGTTCCCTTCTCCATCCCTCCCATTTCCTGCCCCTCCCCCCATGTTGAACAGAGTATCAGATTTTATATGACTTTTAATTGTTTGGTACATATGCGCTAATACACCTTTGAAACTATATGCTGAACATAACTTTGAATGAAAACATTTTCATTGATGGGACTATAAATACGTAAAAGAAACCTCGTCAAGATGGATCTTCAACTCTCCTTCGCAGTTGGGACTGTGGACTGTGTTTTCAAAGAAAAATTCAATTATTGTTATTATTATTATTATTGTTATTATTATTATTATTATTATTATTATTATCATTGTTGTTGTTGTTGTTGTTGTTGGAGTTGGAGTTTCTACAGAACTGACTTTGCAGAGACTCCGAGGATGGGAGAATGTTGAAGATCACGTTGTTTTGGATGTTTTTGCATCCACGTATATTGACCAGTCTTTTTCTAGCTCTCCCATATTGAAGTATAGAAAATAAAAGAGTTATTCACGACCGTTGATGGCTTCGAGTCTTTTTTTACGAGCCCCCTTTGTGGTTTGTAATATGTTCCATAGTTTATTGAACACTGATCACCAAGATTATGGAAAAATTGATATCCTCGTTATGCATTGTCAGCTCTGGGTGGACACGAAACAAAACACAAGCATACAAACAGAAAAAAAGGAACGAGGCAAATAAATACGAGAATCACGTCCATACAACACTGATGTAAACAACGTTCTTTTCTGGAATTAACGATTACCGGAGTGTACAAATATAGCAACAGTATGCTTCCTCTCTCTCTCTCTCTCTCTCTCTCTCTCTCTCTCTCTCTCTCTCTCTCTCTCTCTCTCTCTCAAATGTGAACACACACGTATGCACGAGCGCGCGCGCTCGCGCACGTACGCACACACATACACACATACACACACACAGAGACACAGACACACACACACACACACACACACACACACACACACACACACACACACACACAGACACGCACACACACACACACACACACACCACACACACACACACACACACACACACACACAACACACACACCACACCACACCACACCACTCCACACCACACACACACACACACACACACACACACACACACTCACACTCACTCACTCACTCACTCACGCACACTGTTTGATTAAGTGTCT
>JADBJO010003638.1:97500-102500 GCA_016801955.1 Conus betulinus | reverse complement strand
TCTTTTTTCCTTTTTGTTTTTCTGTCCTCTTTTTGTGGAAATGGAAGGCAACAGGACATGGTGTAACTGTGGCTTCTATTTACCTTCCAGTATCATCTTGTGATTCCCTCTGGCATGCGAAGCGATGTTCAGTATTCTTAACATTAACTTTTTTTCAGTATCTGTATCTATAGACGTCTATGAGCTTTTGTCTCTCGCTACCGTCTCAATTTGGTGGTTCCTTTTATATTTCCCCTTCTTTAACTTTATGATTTAAAACAAATCCGTATCCTTACTTTTGTTTCCGCTTAGCTATTGAAATTTCAGACAAGAAGTTCTACCTGATTTCGGGGAGTTTCTTCCCTTTTATTTATTTATTTTTTTTTTTTTTTGGGGGGGGGAGGGGGGGGTGGGGGGGGTGGGGGGGGGGAGTCCTCCAACCTCCAATTTTTTCTCACTTCTATTTTACACAAAGTGGGCGTCCATCGTCCCATTTTGTCTCACTTTTTTTTTTTTCGAAAACGACTCACACTCACCATGTATTCCCTGTGTATTTTTTTAAACACATGGACATTAAACAAATCTTGAATATATGTTAGCGAACCGCCAAGAGAAACGTGGACAAACGAGTCACAAATAAAAAAATCAATAGTAATAAAACAAAATAAAAACAAAAATAGAAACAATATTTATTGATCATTATCATTTGTTTTATTTTTTCTATTTCTATTGTTTCATTACAATTTTTTTTTTTTCAATTTATTTTTCGTTTTTTCCCTGAATTTATTTATTATGATTATTACAAAAACGTATTTTCTAAATATATTTTTGTATCATGCTTTTATTACTTTAACCTTCACAATAGTTGTTAGCAGTATCATCAGTAATACTACTGTAACCATTGACATTCCCCCATCGCCATCGCCACGAAGACTGTTGCCACGGCAACCATGGTGTTTAAGAATCCTCTAACTCACTCTCCTTTCTCCCCATACTACAACTGCTATTTCCTTATTATCATCAAAAGCAGTAGTAATCCTCTCTTAATTTATTATTTTAATATTTTTGACCTTTATTTGTATTCCTATCAGTAATATAATTATCATAATTACTACCTTGACTCACACATTATCGCCCTTCTAACGGCCTCGTTTTCATTCAACGCCGACCTTGCGCTGAAGAGGTCTAACTTACTTTACTTACACCTTCAATCCCTTCTGGGGCATAGGCCGCCGACAAGGGTCCTCCAGGCATCACAGTCCAGGGTGATTCTCTCCAGCTGGTTTCAGGTTTTCCCCAACGCTGTCACGTCTGCCTGCAGGTCTCGGCGCCAGGAGTTTCTTGGGCGGCCTCTCTTTCTTTTCCCCTGTGGGTTCCAGGACAATGCCTGCCTGGTGGTGTTGTCGGTGGCTTTCTTAGGGTGTGGCCTATCCACCTCCATCTCGTTTGGAGAAACATCTGCATCAGCTGGCTTCTGATTTATCTGTTGCCACAGGTCCTCGTTGCTGATCCTGTCTGGGCCAGTGGATCCTCAGTATGCGCCTCAGACAGGAACTGATGAAAGTCTGGATCTTGTTGGTAATGGTACTGTGGTTCGCCACGTCTCAGCTCCATAAAGAAGTGCTGATTTGACGTTGCTATTGAATATCCTTATCTTGGTTTTCTTGGAGATGACATTTGAGTCCCAGATATTTTTCAGCTGGAGAAAAGCTGCTCTCGCTTTCCCGATTCTGGCTCTGACATCAGCATCTGTACTACCTTGTATGTCGACGACGCTGCCAAGGTAAGTGAAGTTGTCCACCTCCTCCAGCGCGTTGCCTTCTAGCATGATGGGGTCTTGGTTTGTAGCACTGACTTTCATGACTTTGCTCTTTCCTTTGTGGATGTTCAGTCCAAATGCAGGATGAAGTTTCTGCCACTGTTGTGGTCTTGTTTTGCATCTGTGGCTGGGTGTGTGAAAGAAGGGCCAAATCATCGGCAAAGTCTAGGTCGTCCAGCTGCTTCCAAAGAGTCCACTGGATGCCATTGCGCTTGCCTGCAGTTGACATCTTCATGACCCAGTCTACAGCGAGAAGGAACAGGAACGATGAGAGAAGGCACCCTTGTCTCACCCCTGTTTTCACTTCAAAAGCATATGTAAGTTGACCTCCATGTACAACTCTGTAGAGAGAAGAGATCTAAACTAAGTGACAAATTCGTTTATTCTCATTGTCCTATTTGTTTGTGTCTTGCCTGAAGAAGACCTAAGACGTCGAAACGCGTCATGTTTTGTCTTGTGACTTGTTTGTCCACGTTTCTCTTGGCGGTTCGCTGACATTTATTTAAGATTTGTTTAGATTTCCGCCTTCAGTCGTCTCACTTTGCAAGTAGATTTATTTTTTTAACTTTTGATGCAAAGTTTTTCTTTCTTTCATTTTTTTTTTTATTTAGACGAAAACGTTTGTCTGCAGTGAGTACCCAGATGCCAGGAGTAGTACTATGCCTGGTCAACTCTACATACAATGACAACAGTCGCCTGTGATCATATCCTAGAACAGTTGTCCGCAATTACATGTTGTGATTGCGACAAAATAGGGCGGGCGTTGCCACCTGTGTCGCTCATGTTTTTTGTCGCAAATTTCAACACGACTCGGGCAATATCATATCGGGATGATTGTTGTTCATTAATTTGACAGCCAATCCACTTGTGTACAAACTGATCTGTACACAGCATTTCCAGCGCAGGGTGAATTATGTTTCTCAAAGACGCCCGAGTGGTCACAGCAGAGAAGAAGAGTCGCTGTGCCACAGTGGTTCGAGCATAGAAAGGAGGGTCGTGGGGTCGGGTTCCATGGAAGGCTTTCATTTGCTGGATACCCACGACTCGTCTGGCTCTGTTCCAATGTTCCTTCGTCAGTCACACCACCCAGACACTGTGGAGCTGGTCTGCCATTGAAAAAGAAAAAAAGAGCACTTTACTCTCTCTCTCTCTCTCTCTCTCTCTCTCTCTCTCTCTCTCTCTCTGTTTACATTTGTAATTAAAATTCCCTTTCAGCACATCTCCTTCAATATATTGTTCACAATCGCGTAATGCCATCTCTGTCTTCAGGATGTAAACAGCTCTGATATGGAACATCGCGATCGGCTGAGCTATAAACTACGTGACCTGAACTGAATCTATTACACATTAGGTATAAACCGGTTTCTTTGCTCGTTTATAATCTGGACACTACATCTGCATAACTTTGTAGGTTAATATCCTTCTCTCCTTTCATTTTTAGCTAGTTGACGTTGAACGCCAGTGGTTGTGAATTAGTACATCACACTATGCAGGTGACAATGAATGATGAGGATGACAGGTAGATGGACACTTGTGTCAAGCACCTACCCCTGCCAGGTCCTAAGGAATCATGCATCCAATTTTACAGCCTTCATGTCCGGTGGAAACTTGTTGTTCTTCTTGTCAGTAAATGTGAACAGATGTTGAATCGGCATTTGATCCAGATCTGTTTTCACACGGATCGGCACCAGCATGTAATGGATTCGTCTTCAGACAAACCTGCAGACACAGTTGAAAACATAACATGGTAGAGGTAGTAAACAACCATGGACCATGTCTTTTTCGCCTGGCTGTATATTCCCCCAGGTCTATGTTGCCCCACCTACGTGTTCCCCCAGCCCCCTGTTCTATGTTCACCCGCCCTGTGTTCCCCTGTCTCTGTGTTCTCACAGGTCTAAGTTCCACTCCCACTACATCCCCCCTGGATCCATGTTCTCGTAGCTGTACGTTCCCCTGTCTGTATGTTCTCCCAGGCCTAACTTCCACTACCACATTATCCCTCTGCATCCATGTTCTCGTAGCAGTACGTTCCCCTGGCTCTGTGTTCCCCCAGGCCTAAGTTCCACAACCACTACATCCCCCTGCTCCCATGTTCTCGTAACTGTACGTTTCTCTGTCTGTATGTTCTCCCAGGCCTAACTTCCACTACCACTATATCCCTCTGGATACATATTCTCCTAGCTGTACGTTTCCCTGTCTGTATGTTCTCCCAGGCCTAAGTTCCTCCACCACTATATCCCTCTGGTTACATGTTCTCGTAACTGTACGTTCCCCTGGCTCTGTATGTCCCTAGATCCGTGTTCCCACAGCGGTATGTTCCCCAGATTCTGTATTCCATAAAACCATGCAAAGAGTGCATGTTTGCTGGTTTTCTCTCTTCTGCAGGCCTCTCCACGAGTCTCAACCGTCGCTTTGTCTTGCTGTTATGAAGTTACGCAGCTGTTATACGGAGCTGCTTTGGAGTTACATTCACCAGGGCTGTGAGATTAGGTCTACAATTTATCCCCTGGAAAGGTCGAATCATACCTGTGTTGTGTAAAAGATGTTTCAGTCAGTGACCTTGTTGTGAGCAAGGTATCAGTATACAATACATATCATACCGTCATAACGCAAAATTGGATTCAGTTTCAGGAAGGTCAGTGCCTGCTGCATTTTAACCCATCCGACCACGCCACGCCCTTCAGTGTTGTCATTTCACTGTGAAAAGAGTCTTGTCCAGGAAGAGGAAAAAAAGACAAATCTCTACATTTTGAACTGTGTAAAGCTATCCTTTGTTTTAACCAGAGTGAAAAATTTCTTTAAAGCAAACACCATATGATCTAAAATGAAGGTAAGAATGATTAAAATTCTGATTCGTCAATTGAAGTAGTGTTTGTTTTTTTTTAACCCCAGAGTTTTTGTGTTTTTAAAATTCTCGTTTGTTATCAAAGGGCTAAATACAGACATAAAAAAACAGTTATGTACAGAATGAGGGATAAATTTTCTTCTGTTATAAGAAGTGACGACCCTGGATAGATTAAAAAAAATATACTTTTGGTGGATAGCAAATAGGATACGACATTTATTGCTTAAGATCATTCCTGAAGATCAAATCTCTTTTATTTCGAACAGATAAATCGGAGATAGATTCCAATCTTTGTGGGATCCCATATCCTATTCAGAAATGCCTGTAATGTTGCAGAATATAGATTTTTACACGGCT
>JADBJO010003638.1:90000-92500 GCA_016801955.1 Conus betulinus | reverse complement strand
AGAATAACTGATGATTTTTGACTGAGGACATAAGGTCATTCAATAACAAATCATGTATTCTTTTCGCTTTTCTTTCATTAAAATTATGTACCCCCTTCTTGCCATACAGAACAATGCTCTGTCATCTTTATCAAGTGATTTCAAAAACGTTCTGAATATTTTACGTAGTTTGGGCTTCGGCTACCCTGCATTCGTGATCAAACCAACGTGTTTCCAAGTTTCACCCATGGGCATTTCCGTATTCTTGCCAACTTTCTGCAACTTCTCTCGAAGCTGGTTCAGTAACTTTCGCATAAGCTTACTAAGGAAAGCGGGCTGGTACCTCTAGTGAGTTACTAAAAGTGGCGATAAAGAAAAAAAAAATGAAAACAATAGTGCACAAAAATGGGTGGGGAAAGGAGGGGGGAAGAGGAACGAGTCAAGGTCGGTGGTGTTATGACATTCGTAAGCAGAATCCTTCCATCCTCAATCAGAGAGACATAAGTTATGCGACTATTGAACAAAATCTTCGCTATGTCTACGGGGAAAATAGAATTCTGGCTAGTTTGTTCCATCATAAATGAGACAAACTTCTAGAATTGATCAGAGTCGCTAGAATGCTTATAGAAGATAATTTCCATGACAAACACTGTTTGCCTATCAGCAATTGTCAGATGTTATTACGATATAATAGGTAAAGGGGACCGGTCTATGTGCCCTTATTGTGCAAGCTGCCTAGTACCCGCTCCGCAGAATTTATAACCTAAGGTCCATACATTGTGTGTCTATTAATGGACTACACGTCTACAGATATTTCTTCATCACAGTTCCGCTGGTACACGCCTGGAGCTCACAATGCCATAAGCTGTGCAGCTATTTTCATCTTCCCATCGATTGGGTTGTTGTTGAATTGTTCTGCAGAACTTCAGTGCAAATTCTACAAGAAGGTATTGTGTGTATAAAATTTTTGTGATCGTTCAACTTATCTTCTTAATGCGGCATTGCAGTGGGACAGAGTCCGACTGGGGGGACACAATGGGCGGGGGGGCAAATCATGCATAAGAGGGTGTGATTGAAAATAAAAAGAATTCTTTTTGTGCTTGTTGTGGTGGGTGGTACTCGGTTGTTATGTAATGATTGATGTTGTGGTGGTGAGAGGGTGGGGTTGGTAAGGGGGGGGGAATGGGACGATGGAACGGGGTGATTTAAAGGGGGGTCTGTGGGGGGGGTTAAATGGTTGGTTTGGTTGACACTGGTAATCTAATAAGGAACGCAGACGACGGTGGGGGAGAGCAAATAGTAAAAGATGTTTAGGGCGTGGGAACTGTGGGTTGTGGTTCAGTATGGGTTAAAGTGGATGTCAAAGTGTGGTGGTGAAGATACCAACCGAGTGGCGCCAGTGGACATCTGACCTAACATATCTGTGTAATGCGGAAACGAGTGGGACCACAATGGTGGGGTGGTAGAGCCGCATTCACAAAAATCATGACATATGTACGCACAATGTGACAAAATGTGTCAGCGTCCACCCCACGCTTGCGTCTCAACGCACTCTTTGTTACACAGGTTGTAGACAAAAATCTTGATCCGTGGTATAGTGAGATGACTCTTTTTCACAGTCGCGCGATTCAATTTGTAAGACCAGGATTTGCGCAAAAATTAATGGGAAAATTTCGTGTGTAAATTTTCCACTTTGGACCGAGACTCGCGTATATTTTCATCTGGGCTGTAGCATAGAAATGAGAAGAGGGAGGGGGACGACGAGAAGCAGTCGCACGAGAGGGGTCCGGGGAGGGAAAGCGGGCGAGTAGGCACAGGGAAGGACATAGGCTTCGAATGAGCATCGAATAGTAAGAAGAGAGACATGCGCGAAGAGGGAGCTGGAAGAGAGAGAGGTAGAAGAGGAGAAAGGAGAGGAGAGCAGTAGACAGTGACCAGGACAGGCAGAGACAGCAACGAGGAGAGTCACTACGACAGAAGACAGATAAGCAGAGAGGCAGATTACAGCCAGGCAACAGCAGGAGACAATACACCAGACGAAGGAGAGAGAGAGACGACCGAGACATGGAGA
Organism: Conus betulinus; assembly: GCA_016801955.1. Lineage (NCBI taxonomy): Eukaryota > Metazoa > Mollusca > Gastropoda > Neogastropoda > Conidae > Conus > Conus betulinus. The sequence goes on along the minus strand of JADBJO010003638.1, from coordinate 90,450 downwards.
GACGAGGAGAGAGAGGCGAAGGCCCGAAGAGAGGGAGGAGCGATGGTCATGAGGCCACGTCACGACATCCACTTTCATCAATCCTTCAAAACGAATTACAAGCAAAAACATATCTATAAATAGTCGTGCTATGCTTGTTCCAGTGAGATTACACTGCGAGAGAACTGCCAACATAAATCGAGTGGCGTTTCCATTCCATCACGTATCAGAGTCGATGTAACAATGAAAGAACTGAGTGGTCAGAGCCGCCTCCACCGAGAGCGATTCCATAGCTTTGTGAGACAGCATCGCGGGGCACAAATATGGTACATAGGCGTAGGCGTGGGGTGACTCATCACCTTCCAAATAGCGATCGCGCACAAATCTGTTATTACTGTGGCACTTTGCGCGTAACAATCAGTCATTGATAGCGCGCCAAGCCCTGGCAGCAAGGTCCCATGATGTGTAAGA
>JADBJO010003638.1:82500-85000 GCA_016801955.1 Conus betulinus | reverse complement strand
TGCTCTATATTCCTTTAGACCTATGTATCCCTCCACTCTGTGTTCTCCTAGGGCTATGTACCCCCGCCTGTGCGTTCCCCCCAGCCCCCTGCTCTATGTTCATCAGGCCCTGTGTTTCACTGTCTCTATGGCCCCACGTCTAAGATACTTCGGCCGTATGTTCCTCCAACCTTTGTTCCACTGGCTCTGTGCCCCCTAGATCTATGTTTTCCTGGCTGTATGTTAATCCAGGCCTTTTTACGCTGGCTCTATGCCCCCTAGATCTAGGTTTTCCTAGCTGTATGTTCTCCAGGCCTTCTAACACTGGCTCTATGCCCCCTAGATCTATTTTTCTAGCTGTATGTTCATCCAGGCCTTTCCACACTGGCTCTATGTACTCCTAGATCTATGTTCTCCCTGCTGTATGGTCCCCAACGCCTTTGTTCACTGGCTCTTTGTCCCCATAGACCTATGTTCTCCTAGCTGTATGTTCCACCAGGCCTTTGTTCACTGGCTCTATGTCCCCATAGATCCATGTTCTCTTAGCTGTGTATGCTCCTCCAGGCCTTTTTTACTGGCTCTATGTCCCCTTAGATCTATCTTCTCCTAGCTGTATGGTCCCCCAGCTCTAATTCTACAAAGATCCATGTTTGCTAACTGTATGTTCCCCCAACTCTATTTTCTCTAAGGCCCGCGTTCCCCAGGCTTAACTTTCCCCACCATATGTTCTCCCACTCTCTGTATCACCTTTGGTCTATGGTCCCTGCCTGCATGTTCTACCAGCTGTTCACCTGACTTCCTATCCCCCTAGGTATATGTTCCCCAAGCTGCATGTTCCTTTAGCTGTACGTTCCCCTAACCGTATGTCCCCTAGGTTCATGTTCCCTAGGCAGTGTGTTCATCCAGCTCTATGTTCCCCCAACTGTACGGTTCCCTGACTCCATGTCCCCCTATTTCTATGTTTTCCAGTTATATTTTCCCCAATTATGTGTTCCCTGGGTTTTACATCTCCATAGACCTAAGTTTTCCTGGTCCTAAATTCCCCTGGCAGTACGTTCGCCGAGATCTATGTTCCCTAGATCTATGTTTTCCAGGAAGTGTGTTCCACCACCTCTATGTTCCCTGACTGTGAGTTACCCCAGTCCTGTATTCCCCCCCCCTGTCTTTGTTCCTCTATCTCAAATGTGGGTGTAAAACACGATGAAAAATAGTTCACTAGCAGCGTGCTATTGATCCATCAGCCCCCCACCCACACACCACCACCATCACCTTCACACCTAACATAATCATCTAAGAGCCAATTGAATTTCGTCGTTCGTTTTATTACTAGAATCAAAAGGGCGAAATCACACGAACACACATAAACTGGGCTGAGGAAAGCGGAATATAAAAAACGGGGGGAACAGAGACACCAGCAAACACAGACCCGGGGAACACAGACAAAGGGGAATATGGAGCCAGAAAAACTTACACACATGGGAAGACCAAGCTTGAGAAAGAGAGATAACATCTCACACATGATCTCCGTTATGTTTTGCAGACGAAGGTGTGGTGAGACCAAACATAATTGGTTTAGTTAGCCCCCACTTCTATGGACTAAACAACTGAAGGTATTCTAACATAACAACCACCATTGTATATGATTGTTTAAATCATATCTTTGGAAACGTTGTTATGCTTTTCTTGTGAAACCAATTTAAACTATATTATTCAGAAGCCAAGCTCCAGGATAATTCATTTGATCAAGATCTGTTACAGTTTTTCGACCAAAAACTTTGATGGGTTCGTCCCTACCCTACATTCCATTATCAAGTTTCTTTAAAATCTTTCTTGGCGATTGTGGTGTAACGTTCTGCACAGACAAAAGAAAAAGCTGTCTATGAATACATGTAAATGGGTACTGGAATACTGCATTCAATTTTTTCCACTTAAAATCACTGCAGAGAAACATTTGGTCCAACAAATTCTTTCTCATTTCAAAATATCGTGATCGTACACAGCCACCCTCCCATCCACCCCCCCCCCCCCCCCCTCTCTCATACACACACGTTCATGTACATTTCTTGAAATTTGCAAAATGCGCATTCACAGCAAACTATGAAGAATGAAAATTAGAACCAAGTCCTAACTGTAAACGTTTTTGACAACAGCCTAAATCAAGATTTGCGATTCCCTGATCTAGCCCACCAGACAGTAGCCGAATTAGCAGCACGTGGAGTGGTGTCTGTGCCTCGATCATCAGGTGTCTCCCCAAAAAGTCAGTCTCCAGGTGACCTGTCTTCGTCCTCCCTGGCTGAGCCGTTCATGGACACTGGATGCAGGTGCTGTCTTGACCAATCCTGTGCTTCCTTCCAAGCCAGTTGAAATCGCCTGTGCTGCTGACACTCCACCCGCTTCCTATCTCTTCTCAAAACAGCATCTGAAATCGTCTCTTCTGATCCCTCTGCGCCTTAGGCCACGCAGAAAGCACATGTGTGTTGTTGTTTCTTATTCTTCCACAGCCATCTCAACGGATCTCAGT
>JADBJO010003638.1:67500-75000 GCA_016801955.1 Conus betulinus | reverse complement strand
CTGATTATTCTTTACCACCTACCGATGAAAGAAAGAAATTAAATGAGTTTTAAGTAACTAACAAAATCACAAGACAAAACACGACGCATTTCGACCTCATAGGTCTTCTTCAGGCAAGGTAAGCACCATTCAGGAATCCAATTCGAAAAAATAAGTGATTACTCGTTCTTCGTTTTCATCGTCCTGGATGTTGTTTCTCTTGCCTGAAGAAGGCCCAACAGGCAGAAACGCGTCACGTTTTGTCTTGTAATTTGTTTGTCAACGTTAATCGGCGGAGTAAATTAAATTACTTAGAAAATTTGTTCCAGTTTCCGTCTGCGGTCACTTCACTTTGAAACTGAAATATAACAACCACAAAAACTTCCTGATTTTTGTGCTGTCGATGTTGCTTTTGTATAAAGCTGCACATTTCGGCATGATTTACCAGAAAATCCCATGCGTTATCAAGTGCATTTTATGTGATTTTATTTGTCAGAATGATTATGTCATGTCATCCTCCGAGGAGATCATAAGGGATTTTATTTTTTTTATTTTTATTTTTTTATTATTATTATTATTATTATTATTATTATTACTATTATTATTATTTTGTAACAGTGGAAGACGGAATTTTAAGGGGTCCAGAGTTTTTAACTTTGTAGTGTTTCGTTTGAAGCTTAGTCGTCATTTCTCTGATTAGGCTGCTTTTCTTGTGTATGTAAAACATCAGAAAAGACTGTTCCATAATGGACGGCTTTCCCCCAGTGGATATACCATATGTCACAGATGGTGTTGGTGCCGCTTTTGAGCGATAGGCTGGTTCCATGCACAAACTTAAGTAGGCCTACCAATAAGAACTGACCTAGGCTATATATATATAGACACAACACAACACACACACACACACACACACACAGACACACAATGTAGTGTCTGATATTCTACCGTGTGACAGTTAACCCCTCTGGCTTCTCTTTCTGATGTTGATTTAGGTGTGTGGAGGGGGTGGGGAAGGGGGTAAAGGAACTACTTTTCGGAGTTTCGTCTATAACCGGCATTTGATTTCTCCAAGTTTCCTTTCGCCTGGTTGAATAGCCATATGCACAGTATTGCTGATAGACAAGCAAACAGAACAACGATTGTGGATGAAAACAACCTCTTTGGTGGAGGTAGCCAGGAGCCAGTAGCGGGCCTGGTGATCTCTTTGCAGAACAAAACAGCTGTCACTTGCTCGTCAACTGACCGCTGCTTCAGAGAACCAAAAATATTGGAGAGCACTTGGTGGAAAAAAAGGATTCCTTCTTCTACCCTCTTCTCCACATACATATGTTTGTGTTCTAAGGTGATGAATTCATACTATGTCACGTAGATCGAATTACTCTCCAACGAAGATGGCGAAAAGCCTGATTAAAACAACAACAACAACAACGAAAACTCCAGTATGCTTATCACATGCGAAAGGCGCCTGAGCTGGAATGTTCTTGCAGTTCGTCTGATCCCCCATGCTGAGTCTGGCAAACCAAGTATTTGGGTGGACACTTTCGGGAAGAAGTCAAACAGGACAGCCAAGCTGAAGAATGGCGCCGGACCGTCCACTGTGGCCTTCGGCTCATCATGCACTGGGGCCTTGAACAATCTCAACGTACTGGTTTGTTGTCCGATCCCGCCGGAGAGTAAGGTGTGTGTGTTGTGTGTGTGTGTGTGTGTGTGTGTGTGTGTGTGTTTTTGTTTTTTTTTTTTTTCAGTGTGTTCTGCTGTCCTCTCTTGGTGGACATTGAAGGCATCAGGACCTGGTGATTTTCATCATTTCTGTTTTTCATGTCCAGGATCCTCCAGTGACTTCTTCTGACATGTGCATCGATATCCCAGCATTGTGAACATTGTTTTGTGAACATTGTTTAGTATCTGAATCTATTTTTATGAACTTTTTCTCTCTCGTTACTTGTTCAGAGATTTTCTGCCTGATGTGATCTTTGGATTTCTGAGGGAGATTGACATTTTTCATCGAAACCGAGATTTTACAGGGGAAAGATTTTTTTAAACAAAAATTTTCGGGTGTGTTTTTTAGAAGATGTACTTAAAGGGTTGTGTGACTGAATGGCTCGTGGGTTGACTTCAACATGGTGACAGCCCTGATAAGTTCCTTTGCAGTCGGCTGGGTTATGAGTAGCATTACCTTACCTTACCTTATATCTCGTTACTACCCACTTAGATCGTGCTTTTTATCTTTCCACTTTTGGATTTGATAAAAATTACCATGACGCCAAACGAAAGAAACAAACAAATTACCATATAAACACGACGCGTTTCGACCTCGCTGGTCCTCTTCAGACAAGTCACACAAACATCCAAGGCCATAAAACGAAGAACGTACAATCACTTATCTCCTCAAATTGCGCCCAAAATGGATATGGAATGAAAACCAATGAGTGACAGAGTTTGAGAGTAACGATGTTTTTTTTTTCCTTTTTGTTTTTCTTTCCTCTTTTTGCGGAAATGGAAGGCAACAGGACGTGGTGTAATTGTGGCTTCTATTTACCTTCCATTATCATCTAGTGATTCCCTCTGGCATGCGAAGCGATGTTCAGTATTTTTAACATTAACTTTTTTTCAGTATCTGTCTTTATAGACATCTGTGAGCTTTTGCCTGTCGCTACCGTCTCACTTTGGTGGTTCCTTTTATAATTCCCCTTTTTTACTTTGTGATTTAAAACAAATCCATATCCTTACTTTTGTTTCCGCTTAGCTATTGAAATTTCAGACAAGAAGTTCTACCTGATTTTGGGGAGTTTCTTTCTTCCCTTTCTTTTTGTGTGTGTGTGTGTGTGTGGGGGGGGGGGGGGGGGGGGGGGGGGGGGGGGGGGGGGGGGGGGGGGGGGGGGAATGGGGAGAGGGGGAGTCCCAACCTCCAACCTTTTTCCCCACTTCTTTTTTACACAAAGTGGGGCCTCCATCGTTCCATTTTTTGTCCCACTTTTTACCGAAACCGACTCACACTCACCATGTATTCCCTGTGTAATTTTTTAACACATGGACATTAAACAAATCTTGAATATATGTTAGCCAACCGCCAAGAGAAACGTGGACAAATGAGTCACAAATAAATAATAATAAAAAAAATAAAAATAAAAATAGAAACAATATTTATTGATCATTATCATTTTTTTTTTTTCTATTTCTATTGTTTTATTACTGTTCTTTTTACAATTTTTTTTCGTTATTTTTTTTCCTGAATTTATTTATTATGATTATTATAAAAAAACGTATTTTCTTTAATATATTTTTGTATCATGCTTTTATTCCTTTAACCTTCACAATAGCTGTTTGCAGTATCATCAGTAATACTATTGTAAGCATTGACATCCCCATCGCCATCGCCACGAAGACTGTTGCCACGGCAACCATGGTGTTAAAGATCCTCTAACCCACTCTCCTTTCTCCCATACTACAACTGCTATTTCCTTATTATCGTCAAAAGCAGTAGTAATCCTGTCTTAATTTCTTATTTTAATATTTTGACCTTTATTAGTATTCCTATTAGTAATATAATTATCATCATTACTACCTGACTCACACATTCTCGCCCTTCTAACGGCCTCGTTTTCATTCAACGCCGACCTTGCGCTGAAGAGGTCTAACTTACTTTACTTACTTACGCCTACAACCCCTTATGGGGCATAGGCCGCCGACAAGGGTCTTCCAGGCATCACAGTCCAGGGCGATTCTCTCCCCAGCTGGTTTCAGGTTTCCCCAACGCTGTCACGTCTGCCTGCAGGTCTCGGCGCCAGGAGTTCCTTGGGCGGCCTCTCTTTCTTTTCCCCTGTGGGTTCCAGGTTAATGCCTGCCTGGTGGTGTTGTCGGCAGGCTTTCTTAGGGTGTGGCCTATCCACATCCATCTCCTTTGGAGAATATCTGCATCGGCTGGCTTCTGATTTATCTGTTGCCACAGGTCCTCGTTGCTGATCCTGTCTGGCCAGTGGATCCTCAGTATGCACCTCAGACAGGAACTGATGAAAGACTGGATCTTGTTGGTGATGGTAACTGTGGTTCGCCACGTCTCAGCTCCATAAAGAAGTGCTGATTTGACGTTGCTATTGAATATCCTTATCTTGGTTTTCTTGGAGATGACATTTGAGTCCCAGATATTTTTCAGCTGGAGAAAAGCTGCTCTCGCTTTCCCGATTCTGGCTCTGACATCAGCATCTGTACTACCTTGTATGTCGACGACGCTGCCAAGATAAGTGAAGTTGTCCACCTCCTCCAGCGCGTTGCCTTCTAGCATGATGGGGTCTTGGTTTGTGGCACTGACTTTCATGACTTTGCTCTTTCCTTTGTGGATGTTCAGTCCAATGCTGGATGAAGTTTCTGCCACTGTTGTGGTCTTGTTTTGCATCTGTGGCTGGGTGTTTGAAAGAAGGGCCAAATCATCGGCAAAGTCTAGGTCGTCCAGCTGCTTCCAAAGAGTCCACTGGATGCCATTGCGCTTGCCTGCAGTTGACATCTTCATGACCCAGTCTGTAGTGAGAAGGAACAGGAACGGTGAGAGAAAGCACCCTTGTCTCACCCCTGTTTTCACTTCAAAAGCATCTGTAAGTTGACCTCCATGTACAACTCTGTAGAGAGAAGAGATCTAAGCTAAGTGACAAATTCGTTTATTTTCATTGTCCTATTTGTTTGTGTCTTGCCTGAAAAAGACCTAAGACGTCGAAACGCGTCATGTTTTGTCTTGTGACTCGTTTGTCCACGTTTCTCTTGGCGTTTCGCTAACATTTATTTAAGATTTGTTTAGATAGATTTCCGCCTTCAGTCGTCTCACTTTGCAACTATATTTATTTTTTAAACTTTTGATGCAAAGGTTTTCTTTCTTTCTTTTTTTTTTTTTTCATTTAGACGAAAACGTTTGTCTGCAGTGAGTACCCAGATGTCAGGAGTAGTACTATGCCTGGTCAACTCTACATACAATGACAACCGTCGCCTGTGATCATATCCTAGAACAGTTGTCCGCAATTACATGTTGTGATTGCGACAAAATAGGGCGAGCGTTACCACCTGTGTCGCTCACGTTTTTGTCGCAAATTTCAACACGACTCGGGCAATATCATTTTGGGATGATTGTTGTTCATTAATTTGACAGCCAATCCGCTTGTGTGCAAACTGATCTATACACAGCATTTCCAGTGCAGGGTGATTTATGTTTCACAAAGACGCCCGAGTGTTCACAGCAGAGAAGAGTCACCGTCCTACAGTGGTTCGAGCAAAGATAGGAGGTTGTGAGGTCGAGTTCCATGGAAGGCTTTCATTTTCTGGATGCCCACGACTCATCTGGCTCTGTTCCAATGTTCCTTTGTCAGTCATACCACCCAGACACTGTGGAGCTAGTTTGCAATTGAAAAAAAAGAGCACTTTACTCTCTCTCTCTCTCTCTCTCTCTCTCTCTCTCTCTCTCTCTCTCTCTCTCTTCACATTTGTAATTAAATTTCCTTTCAGCACATCTCCTTCAATATATTGTTCACAATCGCGTAATTCCACCGTCTGTCTTCAGGATGTAAACAGCTTTATATGGAACTTCGCGGTCGGCTGAGCTACAAACTACGTGACCTGAACTGAATCCATTACACATTAGGTATAAACGGTTTCTTTGCTCGTTTATAATCTGGACACTACATCTGCATAACTTTGTAGGTTAATATCCTTCTCTCCTTTCATTTTTTAGGTAGTTGACGTTGAACGCCAGTGGTTGTGAATTAGTACATCACACTATGCAGGTGACAATGAATGATGAGGATGACAGGTAGATGGACACTAGTGTCAAGCACCTACCCCTGCTGCCAGGTCCTAAGGAATCATGCATCCAATTTTACAGCCTTCATGTCCGGTGGAAACTTGTTGGTTCTTCTTATCAGTAAATGTGAACAGATGTTGAGTCGGCCACTTGATCCGGATCTGTTTTCACGGATCGGCACCAGCATGTAATGGCTTCTTCTTCATACAAACCTGCAGACACAGTTGAAAACATAACATGGTAGAGGTAGTAAACAACGGGGACCGTGTCTTTTTCGCCTAGCTCTATATTCCCCCAGGTCTATGTTGCCCCACCTACGTGTTCCCCCAGCCCCCTGTTCTATGTTCACCCAGCCCTGTGTTTCCCTGTCTCTGTGTTCTCACAGTGTTCCACTCCCACTACATCCCCCTGGATCCATGTTCTCGTAGCTGTACGTTCCCCTCTGTATGTTCCCAGGCCTAAGTTTCACTACCGCTATATCCCCTGGATCCATGTTCTCGTAGCTGTACGTTCCCTGTCTGTATGTTCTCCCAGGCCTAAGTTCCACTACCACTATATCCCTCTGCATCCATGTTCTTGTAGCAGTACGTTCCCCTGGCTCTGTGTTCCCCCAGGCCTAAGTTCCACAACCACTACATCCCTCTGCGTCCATGTTCTCGTAACTGTACGTTTCCCTGTCTGTATGTTCTTCCAGGCCTAAGTTCCTCCACCACTATATCCCTCTGGTTACATGTTCTCATAACTGTACGTTCCCCTGGCTCTGTATGTCCCTAGATCCGTGTTCCCACAGCTGTATGTTCCCCAGACTCTATATTCCATAAAACCATGCAAAGAGTGCATGTTTGCTGCTTTGCTTCTTCTGCAGGCCTCTCAATGAGTCTCAACCGTTGCTTTGTCTTGCTGTTATGAAGTTATGCAGCTGTTATAGGGAGCTGCTTTGTAGTTACATTCACCAGGGCTGTTAGATTAGGTCTACAATTTATCCCCTGGAAAGGTCGAATTATACCTATGTTGTGTAAAAGATGTTTCAGTCAGTGACCTTGTTGTGAGCAAGGTATCAGTATACAATACATATCATACAGTCATAACGCAAAATTGGATTCAGTTTCAGGAAGGCCAGTGCCTGCTGCATTTTAACCCATCCGACCACGCCACGTCCTTAAGTGTTGTCATTTCACTGTGAAGAGTCTTGTCCTGGAAGAGGAAAAAAGACAAATCTCTACACTTTGAACTGTGTAAAGCTATCCTTTGTTTTAACCAGAGCGAAAAATTTCTTTAAAGCAAACACCATATAATCTAAAATGAAGGAAAGAATGATTAAAATTCTTATTCGTCAATTGAAGTAGTGTTTGTTTGTTTTTTTTTTTACCCAGAGTTTGTGTTTTTTTAAAATTTTCGTTTGTTATCAAAGGCCTAAATACAGACTTCAAACAATTATGTACAGAATGAATGAGGATAAATTTTCTTGTGTTATAAGAAGTGACGACCCTGGATAGATTTTAAAAAAAATGGATACTTTTGGTGGATAGCAAATAGGATACGACATTTACTGCCTAAGATCATTCCTGAAGATCAAATCTCTTTTATTTCGAACAGATAAATCGAAGATAGATTCCAATCTTTATGGGATCCCATATCCTATTCAGAAATGCCTGTAATTGCAGAATATAGATTTTTAAACGGCTTTTGATTCGATCAACTAGGAATAGTACCTGACATTCGAATGCTTTGGCTCTGAA
>JADBJO010003638.1:55000-60000 GCA_016801955.1 Conus betulinus | reverse complement strand
CCACCTTTCATGCGGTTCGCGACAAATATTTAGACTGTGGCACTTTGCGCTGTAACAACAGTGTAGGCCACCTGCAGCAATGTCCATGATGTGTAGACGACACTTCAAGAGCTGTGGTGAACAATGTCTGACACAGACATTCAGTGACACAAGATCTGCCCACCCGGTTCTACACCAGACTCCGAGTGTTCCCAGAGAAAGAGGAAAAGCTCTGTTGCGCCGTGGTTCGCGCTCGTGCAGGCTGGAGGGTCATCAGTTCGAATCCCATCAGAGGTATTTACTCGTTAGATTTGTTTTTAGTCCAACTACCTCTTGTTCTGAGTTTTGTGGACAACTTGATTTGTGAGACGACTGGAACCACACGGTCGAGTTTTGTCCCCTTCTGGCAGACTGTTACTCAAATATCCGGACTAACAGTACAGATGTGTCAGGAGCCAGGCTGACGCTGGGTTGGATTATGAACGGACAAAAGGAGAGTACAGTGCGTGTCCCACCCTGTAGTCTGAGACCGGAATGAGACTAGATTGCATGCACACACACACATACAGACAGACAGACATATATACACACACACATATGCAGACACAAACACACACACATACATGCACACGTGCGCGCTCACATACACGCGCGCGCGCGCGCGCACACACACACACACACACACACACACACACACACACACACACACACACACACACACACGCATACACATACACACACACACACACACACACACACACACACACACACACACACACACACACACACACACACACGCACGCACGCACGCACGCACAGAGAACTAACAGCAATACTTATGGCCCTAAATTATTTCATCAACTTCCCTCAAACTATATTTCAGATTCTTTTTTTGTGTAGATTCTAAATCAGTTTTGCAGGCATTACAAGCATTACAACTGCACACCCGGCCAGAAATGATTATGGAAATAAGTTGCTTAATACACATGCTAATTGTAAGGGGTACCCAGATAACGTTTTGTTGGAAACCATCTCACTGTTCTTTATACTATAACGAAAAGGTAGACAGGGCAGCTAAAACATGGTGCTAAGTGTGGTTCTCAGTCTGAATACCTTCATTTTCCTCTTTCCTTGCACGAGCATTATGGTCTACTAAGGTCGCACATTTGGAATGTTTTCCAAAATGAAGTGAAACATCAAAACAACCAAGACCATTTTAATATTCAAAATATAAAAGATAACTTTAGTACGACCAAAAAAAATACTTTCCTTAATGTATAGATGGAAACTTGATGCTTTCAAAACAAAATATGTCAAGAATATAGTTTGCGTTTGTGGATGCAAAATATCTCCTAATCATATTCTTCATGTCAAAGCTTGAAGATATTCATTCCAGTTTTATCGCAGAATAACTCGCGTAGTATATTCGATTCAGCAGCTTAGGCCTATGACTTTTTTTGTAAGTCTAGAGAACAGCCCAGTTGGTTACTATTTATATAATCCTTTTTTTTAATGCGGAAGTGATGGAGGGCTAGAAGAGGAGATCGGCTGAGGGGGGGGGGGGGGGGGGGGTGATGATGATTATAATTTTGCAGCCCTTCATGCCAAGCTTTTGTGGTGACTTCCATACCCGTGGTGAGGTCGTTCCAGAAAGAGAAATCAGGGGAAGATAATGCCTGTTTTTTTTTTTTTTTTTTCATCACACACAGTTGCCTTTTCTCTCTTAATGGGTCAAGCAAAACGATCTAGCGAGTCAAATAATGATTTGAAGCGCACCCAGGGTAATGATCAGGATATCGACATATTCGATTGTCTCCATAGCAGGCGCACCATTTCATCCCCATGCTGTGGCAATTTCATCTCTGACTCTCGTTGAATGCGGGCACTGAATTGTTATAAAAATAAGCGTTTATGAGTGTCTAGAACAAAGACCGGTCTACAAGGAGAGAACAGTAAATGATAGCAGGGACAGCAGGGACGGTTTTTTTTTTTTTTTTAAGTCATGGTGATAAAGAATGATGGAAAAGAGGAAACTTGCATAAGGTGGCAGAAATAATTGTAATGAAAGAGCCGTCAACACATTCCAGACACAAATCAGTGACTGAGCAATCATTACTGACATCAATAGTGGGGGAACAGGGATAGGGAAAGGTGGGTGGGGAGAAAGTGTCGGCGAGGGAAGCGGGGAGGGGAAGGGGGGGGGGCTTGTTTGATGAGGTTCTGTACATGTTGGATCTGATCCGGCGTTAGTGAACGCCATGAAAGTGTCTCAGCAGCATTGCAGTATCTCCTCTGGTGGTGGTGGTGGTGGTGTGGGGGGGGGGGTGTGTGTTCCTCCGGACGACTCTATAGTGATTGCTCAGTGGAGGCCGATGTTGGTGCTGTGGTTGGACAATCTGGATGTGGTTGTGCAGGGACAGCCAGAATTACTCAACATTCTGAGTGTCATCAACGACTCATCATCCGCCGATGGAATGACGTGTCCACACTGGCTGACAAGAGAACCGAATCGGTTGTTGATCGATCAATCAAATATAATCAATCAAGCAATCAGTCAATCAATCAATTAATCATTTAGTCAATCAATCAATCGGTCAATCAGTCAACACAAATATACTGATTGTTGAAGATCACGTTATTTGTTTTGGTTGTTTTTGCATCCACGTATAGTGACCAGTTTTTTTTTTTTTCTAGCTCTCCATGTTGAAGTATAGAAAATAAAAGAGTTATTAACGACCGTTGTTGATGGCTTCGAATCCTTTTTTCTACAAAACCCCCTGTGTGGTTTGTAATATGTTCCATAGTTTGTTGAACACTGTCACCAAGATTATGGAAGAAAAAGTTCATTTTAACATCAAATTGATATCCTGGTTATGCATTGTCAGCTCTGGATGGACATGTGTCAGCGTCATGGCCACACACTGGAACGTTGTTATGGCATTACCAAGGCACCAGTGGGGGACCAAAAGGATGTTTTTACGGCGTGCAGGTGCGTGCTTTGGTTGTCTGAACACCGCAAAGGGACACAATTACAAAAAATGCTGTGCAAAATAATGTACTAAATGCAAGGGAAAACATCATGCTCTGCTGTGTGTTCCAAGACAAAATTTCCCCTCTAGTGGCAACACTGATGTCAATGCAGTACAGTCTAGGACAACCACACCCACATCTAACACAGTTGTGTCAAATGATGATGCAAATCTGTCAAGTGTGAACACTATCTCTGAAAAAGGCTGCTTCCCATGTTTTGTTACAAACTGCCCGTGTTTCAGTGCATGGAAAATGTGGAATCACTGAAGCTGTCATCTTCTTTGACACTGGGTCTGATAAAACTTACATTTCAAGTGATTTAGTGAACAGAATTCAGCCTGAGTGGGTTGGGTCTCAAAGTCTAGCTTATGCTGTCTTTGGCAATGATCAAATCAGCAATGCTGAACAGAGGAATGTGTACAAGGTAAATTTACAGGGGTCTGAAGGAAATGTGTCTGTGAAGGCTACTGAGATTCCTACTACTTGTGCTCCCATGTACTGTCCAGCTATCCCTCAAAATGTACTGACATCATTTGCAAAAAAACATTGAGTTTGTTGATGTTCATGAGGATGGTGAAGTAAAGGGTGGATATTCTGGTGAGTCGTGATGCCTACTGGAAGCTGATAACACCCGACATGGTGTTCTTGTCTGAGGGTCTGTTGCTCAGTGGCCAGTGTTTGGTTGGATTTTGTCTGGTCCTTTGCCTGGAACCAAAGTTGCCTCCGACAAAATTGGTATTTCTCATCAGTTGTTTTGCATGGAGACTTCAGAGTCCAGCCTGAATAATTTTTTGGACTTGGAATCAGTTGGCATATGTGACAAAGAGTCTCCAGTAGTTGATCCGGTGTTGGATGATTTCAACAAAAGGGTTCAGTTCTCTGAATACAGATATGTGGTGTCTCTTCCATGGAAGGCTGAGGATATGAGACCCACACTTCTGACAATGAAAAGCTAGCTCGGTCTCGTTTGGATCACTTGAGTCATAAACTCAGTAAGGATCCTGAATTGGAATCTAGATATCATGAGGTTTTCTGTGATATGTTGAAAGAAAACATGGTTGAAGAGGTTCCTCAAGATGAGATGGTTTGCTCTTACCCAGTATTTTATTTGCCACATCGTCCAGTGGTCAAGGAGTCTTGTCTGACAACAAAGATTCGTCCGGTGTTTGATGGTTCAGCCACAGGGTTCAATGGAGTTTCATTGAATGATTGTTTGGAGACAGGTCCTAGTCTGATACCTGACTTACCTGGAATTTTAGTACGGTTCAGGCGATGGAAGGTGGCTCTGTCTGCTGATGTAACAAAAGCATTTCTTCAAATCCAGTTGAATCATGAGGATCGGGATGGGCATCGATTCTTCTGGAATGATGGAGGTGTTATTAAAAAGATGAGATTCACTCGTGTACGCTTTGGTAACACAAGCAGTCCCTTCTTGCTCAATGCGACCACCAAATACCATTTGGGTCAGTTCCCCCCTTCTCGTGTGACTGAGGAGCTTTCTGAAAATCTCTATGTGGATGATTGGTTATCTGGGTGTGATGATCATTCAGAAGCATCCTCTGTCAAAAGGGAGTTCCAATAGTGAACAGGTAGCTGATGTACTTTGCAGAGAATTTCAAGATACGTCTTGGGAACAGAATCATTCAAAGTGCTGGGTATGCGATGATTGGTTTCTCAGGATTGTTTCTCCTTTGTTGGAATTGCAGTTTATAGTGATCTGTGTGTCACGAAAAAGGTAGTCTTTGAGCCTAATCTTCAAGTTCTTTGATCCCCTTGGATTTCTCACACCTTTCATCATAACAGCAAAATGTATGTTTCAAGACCTTTGGAGGCTGGGGATACCTTGGGATCAGATTGTGTCTGTGAACATACAAGGAAAATTCACAGTATGGGTCAAAGGTCTTGAGCATCTGAAAAGGTGTAAAATTCCTCGGAATTACACAGGAGCTCCATGCACTGACATATCTGTGTTTCAGCTGCAAGCTTTTGGT
>JADBJO010003638.1:45000-50000 GCA_016801955.1 Conus betulinus | reverse complement strand
AAATCGTTGGTGAGAGACAAAAAAGTCTGAGTGAGCTATACAGGTGCCGTGTTGTTTGTAAAGCGAAGAAGATTACGTGTGACCAGACCCACGTTCTTGCAAATCAGTATGACCTTCTTCAGTCAGGACGAAGATATCGATCGGTTAAATGCAGAAGTGTCAGATTTAAACAAAGTTTTATTCCCCTGTCCATTGATTTCATGAACCGAGAAGATGTTTAATTGAAATCCAAATTCCTCTATATGAATGTATGTCGTATGTGAGAAAATGGAATTTCTCAAATTCAGATAATAAAGTTAACTTGACTTGACTTGACTTGACTTCTTTCACCCTACACAGTCGTGCCTGTGATGAGTTCTTGTCTATCATACATCCGAGTGGGGACTATCATCAGAGAGAACGTATGCTGGTTTAGAAACCTTTCTATAGTGACTGTGGTTGAGGGAGGGTGTGGTGGGAGGGGAATGTGGAGTGGCGGCGTGTGGTGAAGGTGGCAGGGGCTCCTGTTAGAACCTGACACTGATAGTAATTCCTTGGAATCACCAGCAGCTGAAGATGGGAAGGACGAACTGGATTTGTGTCGCAAATTTTGCGTGTTGGGGATTTGTGGGTGCTGTTTTTTTCTTATCTTCCAGCAAGATTTCGTTTTTATGTGATCGGTTTGTATGGAAATCAAATAAAAGTGTGTGTGTGTGTGTGGGGGGGGGGGGGGGGGGGGGGGGGGGGGGGGGGGCGAATGGTGACGTCGACAAAACAAAAATGATAATATTTTTTTTATGACGTAATTGGAAAAAATCTATCCAGAATGTCACAAAGGGAGATTCAAAGAAACGTCAGATTGTTTCACCATAACAACTCGTCCACAGCTAATATCTTAAGGGTAGACTCTACAGTCAGTTTGTTTCCAGATGGAGCAACTGCAGAAGTGACATTTCCTGAAGGGAAGTAAGTAGTTTTGTGTGCCGGGATATGATCTTAAAGCCACACAGCAATGATATGGAAATATGTAAGAAACACGAAATAAAGTGCTGAAATTTACAGACTATATCAATCACCTGTTCAAATTAGATCTAATAATTTTACAATATGATTCGTGCTCATCTGTATCGTTAGCAATTTCGGCATTTTATTTATATAATGCATAATCAAATCTTCTCCGTTTGTCATGAAATGTTTCTGGATTTCTCTTAAGAGTGTTGATCTTTTAAAGAGAAATCCAATTACCTCTACAGACGACTTGGTGGCTTAACAGTTCATGTACAGTAAATTCATGTCGCAACAGTTCCTCGATATCTTATTTACATTTGGTCAATGTCATTGCCTGTCTCCAGTACTTAAACAGCACTGCTATGGCCTCTCGTGGTTGATTGAATTATAAACAATGTGAACTGAACTGAAATCTTTATATATTGCGCATAGACTCTTTGTTTGGCTGATTTAAAATCTGGACACACTACATCTGCATTACTTCATGGATTGACATCCTTCAACTCTTCCATTTTCAGCTCATAGATGTTGACCATCTGAAGATGTGAGTTAGTACATCACACTATACAGATGGGAATGATGACAGGGAATGAAAAGTAGATGGACAATAAGGACAGCACAGACCTCTGCCAAGGTCTCAGGAACCATGCATCCAGCCTTCACTGCGTTCATGTCCTGTGGAAATGCGTTTTTTTTTTCTCCTTCAGTGAATATGAACAGATTCTGAGTCGGTCATTTGACCCGGATCCGTCTTCACGGATCAGCACCAGCATGTAATGGATTCGTCCACAGACAAACCTGGAGACACAGTTGAAAACATGACCATGATAGAGGTAGTGACATAACAGAGGGGCACCGTGTCTTTGTCGCCATGCTCTATATTCCTTTAGACCTATGTATCCCTCCTCTGTGTTCTCCTAGGGCTATGTACCCCGCCTGTACGTTCCCCCCAGCCCCCTGCTCTATGTTCATCAGGCTCTGTGTTTCCCTGTCTCTATGGCCCCACGTCTAAGATACCTCGGCCGTATGTTCCTCCAAGCCTTTGTTCCACTGGCCCTATATGTCCCCTAGATCTATGTTTTCCTAGCTGTATGTTCTCCAGGCCTTTCTCTACACTGGCTCTATGCCACCTAGATCTATGTTTTCCTAGCTGTATGTTCATCAAGGCCTTTCTACACTGGCTCTATGTACCCCTAGATCTATGTTTTCCTAGCTGTATGTTCTCCAGGCCTTTTTACACTGGCTCTATGTACCCCTAGATCTATGTGTTCCCTGCTGTATGTTCATCCAGGCCTTTTTACACTGGCTCTATGTACTCCTAGATCTATGTTCTCCCTGCTGTATGGTTCCCAACGCCTTTGTTCACTGTCTCTATGTCCCCATAGACCTATGTTCTCCTAGCTGTATGTTCCACCAGGCCTTTGTTCACTGGCTGTATGTCCCCATAGATCCATGTTCTCTTAGCTGTATGCTCCTCCAGGCCTTTTTTACTGGCTCTATGTCCCCTTAGATCTATCTTCTCCTAGCTGTATGGTCCCCCAGCTCTAATTCTACAAAGATCCATGTTTCGCTAACTGTATGTTCCCCCAACTCTATTTTCCCTAAGGCCCGCGTTCCCCAGACTTAACTTTTCCCCACCATATGTTCTCCCGACTCTGTATCGCATTTGGTCTATGGTCCCTGCCTGCATGTTCTACCAGCTGCTCACCTGACTTTCTATCCCCCTAGGTTTATGTTCCCCAAGCTGCATGTTCCTTTAGCTGTACGTTCCCCTAACCATATGTCCCCTAGGTTCATGTTCCCTAGGCAGTGTGTTCATCCAGCTCTATGTTCCCCCAACTGTACGTTTCCCTGACTCCATGTCCCCCCCTACTTCTATGTTTTCCAGTTATATTTTCCCCAATTATGTGTTCCCTGGGTTTTACATCTCCATAGACCTAAGTTCTCCTGGTCCAAAATTCTCCTGGACAGCACGTTCGCCGAGCTCTATGTTCCCTAGATCTATGTTTTCCAGGATGTGTGCTCCACCACCTCTATGTCCCTTGACTCCGAGTTACCCCAGTCGTGTATTCCCCCTGGTCTTTGTTCCTCTATCTCAAATGTGGGCGTAAAACACGATAAAAAATAGTTCACTGGCAGCGTGCTATTGATCCATCGGCCCCCCCACCACACACCACCACCATCACCTTCACACCTAACATAATCATCTAAGAGCCAATTGAATTTCGTCGTTCGTTTTATTACTAGAATCAAAAGGGCGAAATCGAAATCACACGAACACACATAAACTGGGCTGAGGAAAGGCGGAATATAGAAACGGGGGGAACAGAGACACCGGCAAACACAGACCCGGGGAACACAGACAAAGGGGAATATGGAGACAGAGAAACTTACACACATGGGAAGACCAAGCTTGAGAAAGAGAGATAACGTCTCACACATGATCTCCGTTATGTTTTGCAGACGAAGGTGTGGTGGTGAGACCAAACATAATTGGTTTAGTTAGCCCCCAGTTCTATGGACTAAACAACTGAAGGTATTCTAACATAACAACCACCATTGTATATGATCGTTTAAATCATATCTTTGGAAACGTTGTTATGCTTTTCTTGTGAAACTGATTTAAACTATATTATTCAGAAGCCAAGCTCCAGGATAATTCATTTGATCAAGATCTATTACAGTGATTCGACCAAAAACTTTGATGGGTTCGTCCCTACCCTACATTCCATTATCAAGTTTCTTTAAAATCTTTCTTGGCGATTGTGGTGTACAGTTCTGTACAGACAAAAGAAAAAGCTGTCTATGAATACATGTAAATATGGTACTGAAATACTGCATTCAATTTTTTCCACTTACAATCACTGCAGAGAAACATTTGGTCCAACAAATTCTTTCTCATTTCAAAATATCGTGATCGCCCACAGCCACCCTCCCATCCACCCCCACCCCTATCCCCTCTCTCATACACACACGTTCATGCATATTTCTTGAAATTTGCAAAATGCGCATTCACAGCAAACTATGAAGAATGAAAATTAGAACCAAGTCCTAACTGTAAACGTTTTTGACAACAGCCTAAATCAAGATTTTGCGATTCCCCAATCTAGCCCACCAGACAGTAGCCGAATTAGCAGCACGTGGAATGGCATCTGTGCCTCGATCATCAGAAACAAAAAAAAACAATACTCTACACATTGAATCATGAAAGGAATCCTTTATTTGAATCAACAGGAGATCCTGAGAAATGGTAAAAGTGCTGATTCTGTCCATTGAAAGTAATGTGTTTTGCCAGAGTTTATGTTTTTAAAAAGGGTTACCTTGTTTATCATTCAACTGCTAAATGCAAATTTCAGAAACCTGTGTGCGGAAAAAGGGAATAGTTCTATGTCTTGCAAACAATGACAAACCTGGATAGATTGAAAAAAGACATTCTAATGAATAGTTTATACGACAGGATCGTCTTACAAAGCAGATGGAATACGAAATAATTGCCTTAGATCGTTCATGGAGATCAACACATGTTATATTTTGAACAGATAAATAGGAGTAATTTCTGATAATTACATGATCTACTTTATCCTTTTTAAATATTGACAAAGAGAAAATGTACACAATGCCTGTTACGTTGCAGAGTATAGATTTTTTAAACGGCTTTTGATTCCATTAATCCAAAATAGCGTCTAATGTAACTGAATATTGTGCTCTGAAAATTGCATTTGTTAGCTAAACAAAAAATATTAAGAGTTGTGGTATCACGAATAAAATAATACGTGTTGAACTGACTGATTGCAAGGACAACCATCCTACCCATAACTGTTCGTATATTATGTCCAAATATAAGCCATTGTAATTAGTGAAAATCTTAGATTTAGAGATTTGTAAAGAACAAAAAACTAAACATACTCCATACAGCTATGCCATTGACTGACTGCTCTCACGTGCAGGGGGGTTATAAATCTTTTAAGGATAGCATGAAAATTCTTTTTTAAATTCAACAGCGCTTTGGGTCT
>JADBJO010003638.1:27500-35000 GCA_016801955.1 Conus betulinus | reverse complement strand
TCTGGCTAACGCGATTCTTCAGGTGTGCTAACTATGTTTGCTGTCTTGCAGCAGCGGGTTAAAGGGGCAATTCAGCGTCCGTGTCAGCCAGTTTGTGATGACTGTCAATGCACGGACGCTGTGGCGCCCTTCGGAGGGGCAGAGAGGGGTGAGAGCAGAGGTGGAGGGGTGGGGGGGGGGGGGGGGGGGGGGGGGGGGGTGGGGGGGAGGGGGTGGGGGGAAGATGCGGTCGATTACGCTTGCTCCGCAACTAAGCAAGTACTGTCGTCAGTAGGGGGCTTTTTGTCTGTGATGCCGTGACTACGCAACTAGTGTTATCAGCTGTGGGATAATCAGAAGGTAACGGCAGGTTCCAGATCCACCAAGGTGACTGGTGGTCACAGCGCCGGATCTTCTCTGGCGGGGAGTCCTATGACGACCTGACAGAAATAGATGTTGTTTAGAACAGCTGATGGCCGGAGCCTAGACAGGACGAGGTTGGGAATGGCTATATCCTTGTGGTAGGACGTGGGATGAGACAATGTGACAATGACACTGACTCTTTATTTTATAACTAAAAGTATCGGTCTAGTTGGCAGGTTTTTCAAACTTGCCATTTCTGTTCGATGTAGCTAGAACTAAATGATATAACGAATGCATCAAAACATGATTATGGAAATAAACAGCAAGTGAAGCAAACAAACAATTACAACAACAACCAAGACGCAGGTGTTGACATCATCAGTGAAAGAAACAAACGGAAAAAAAAATGATTTAAAGTACAGCAATAACATGCACCATTTAAAACAGAAAAAATATATATATTGAAACCATTCATGTAGAGATTCTATCTTAAAATGCCTCTGTGAGACTCTCGGACAAGTAAAGAAGAAAAAAAAAAAAAAAAAGAAAGAAAAAAAAAAAAAAGGCGAGTATGTAAAGACACACAATAAAATGTCTGTCTCACATTCAAGCCCCCCCCCCCCACACACACACACACACACACACACACGCACGCACGCACAAGCTCTTGCGCGTGGATGGAAACGCAACTATATGCATGGACAAAGCTAGACATACTCTATTCGAGTTTAGCTTACAGAAGTTGATAAAATTAAGTATCTGAAAAGATTATCCTAGAAAAAAGGAGAGCGTAGCCATTGTTGTCACATTCACCGGCAGTGAGTTCCACAGACATGCTCCCTAGAATGAAAAACCTGTTTTCAAAATATCAATTCTAGGCCTTGGCAACACAGAGAGAGAGAGAGAGAGAGAGAGAGAGAGAGAGAGGGGGGGCAGAGACAGAGACAGAGAGAGAATGAGAGAGAATGAAAGAGACTGGGAGAGCGGGAGGAGAGAAAGGGGGGGGGGGGGGTGACAGGTAAGGATTAATGGGAAAGCGAGTGATGGCTGACTATATGAGGTGAGAGTAATGCCCCTATGGAACAGAAATGGAACAGCAACAAATAATGATAATAATAATAATGGTAATAATAATGATGATGATGATAATAATAATAATGAAATAATAATAATAATAGAAAAGGAGGATTAAAGAAAAAATATCATTTACCTTACAATTTTGTAGCTGGTCCTTCAGATGCAGAATATTTATTCTCCATAAATAAAAGTTAAAAACAAAACTTTTTTATCAACATTTGCCTTAGCATCTTGTGACTGATCTTTTAGATGTAGGACATTTATGTCTCCTATTTTCTCTTAACATAGAATAAGACCCAAGTTGGAACGTGCAATCTGAACTCTCGGACAACCATATTATTTATGCAACACGTTTTTAAAGAGACGTAAGGGTGTACTTCGACTGAGTGGTTACTGTAGAAATGATTTGTCCCTTGCAATGGCTACTTGTATACTTGTCGGATGAAAGATACTTTGAGCCAGATTGGCAAGCAGACAGAAGCAGACAGACAGGCAGATAGATAGACAGACAAGCAGACAGACAAACAGACAGAGAGAGAGACAATAGAGACATAGATAAGAGGAGAGAGACAGACTGACAGACAATACAGAGAGAGAGAGAGAGAGAGAGAGAGAGAGGAGCGAGAGAGACAGAGAGAGAGAGAGAGACAGAGGAGAGAGAGAGAGAGAGAGAGAGGGAGAGAGAGAGAGAATAAGAATACGAATACGATACGAAGATTTATTAGGCTTAAGGCCATAGACTATTATGAAGGAGTGGTACCCATAATATACATAATATCAATTATTATCATGAAAACATGAACAGAGAAAACACAAGTACATACATTATACAATATCAAGAATACATAGTACGTAGTCTTCTGTGCTTCATGAATGTACTTAGCAAGTGTAAAGATAATGTCTTCATTTCTTGACGCTAGGAAAAAATTCATTCTGAACATACAAGGGTCAGAAATAATACTTTGGCTTTATGAATTTTACTCTCAGGTCATGAAAAGCAGGACGGTACAAACGGAAATGGATTTCATCTTCCTCGGCCTGATTCCATACGCGGCATGTCAGTTCGTTTTTACTAACAGTACGTTGCCTGAAACGATCACAAGCAATATCAGAAACACCCAAATCTAAACTTGCTTAATGCGTCGTTAATATATCAATTCGTATTCATTTTGATGTATGGCTCTATCATATTAGTTGTTGTAATAGAGTCTGTATCGCGCACTATCATATTAGTTGTTTTAAAGAGTCTGTATTGCGCAGATCTGTCACTACTATAAATATGATCATGCCAATCCTGACATCTGCAGTCAATTATACTTTGTTCAAAAACATTTCAAGAACCCTATGATATTTTAAACTCAATGGTTGTCCCAAACATAAGCAAAGCCGTTTGAATTAAAACATTAACGAACATTGGTAGCCCATGTGTTCTTGCCATTACCATCCAGATTTCACAATATATTTCAAGCTTTAAATGGGTATTTTGATTTTTCTATTCTCGTTATGTTCAGCCAACATTCAGTATATTTCAAAAACGAATTAACATAAATCAGATGTCGTCCAAGATCACCATAAACTAAATCATTCGGTGTTCGAGTGTCTACTTTTGATTATTTTTTCATAGCAAGCAGATGCACATTTTCTATTCAACACTTTTCTCAAGTCCCCAGATCTCCACTCCATATTGTAACATTGGCTGCACCTGAGAGTCAAATAGCGTTGAGAAACTGGGAATGCGTTACAATTCAGTTATGTAAGATATGAAGTATTACTGTGACTGCTCTCTTTGCTCTATTTGCAATATCTTGATATCCAAAAGTGAATTAATCAGGTTGTGAAATAAAATCGGAGGTACTTATATTTGTTGACTATAACAATATATTGCCCCCATATCTCCAGCTCTCACTTCATGCCAAATACCCACCTTTACGAATACGAGAGTATGGGTCTCATTCATATTTACTTTTAATTCTAATCTGGTTGCAGCAAAATACATGCTATTCAGCTGTCTTTAAAGACCAACGACAGTTGTAGACAATAAGATCATATCGTCACAAAAAAAACAAGACAAAAAGCACCAAAAGTCACAGATTATACCATGGCTTCCATTTGGATAATTTTCAAAGCTAATTCATTTATGAACAAAGAAAACAAAACTGGACTGCAAACATCCCCTTGCTTAGCTCCTCTAGTATAAATGACGAAATCGGATATTTTTGCTCCAGATCTGATATTAGCTTTTCACCTCACAATGCATGATCTTTACACAACGATACAGATTACCCTTAATTCCATTCCTTACAATAATAGCCCATAACAGATTTTGTGAAACTGAATCGAGGGGCTTTTCAAAATCCACAAATGCAACATACAACTTCCGATTATTTACAAACTTTTTTCAACTGCGGCTACTAGACTAAACATATGATAAATTCCAGAATAATCTTTCTTGAATCTGGTTGATGTTCTTCCGTTATATCATTCTGAGATATCCGTTCATGTAATTGGTGAGTTTACTGCATATATTTCTTAAAGAATTACCTCTATAATTGTTTGCATCATTTGCATCACCCTTCTTAAAACAGGTCAATATTACAGATTCTTTGCAGTCTTCGGGATAAATCCTAGAATTAAGCAGAACGTTAAACAGTTTACATGAAAAGCTTAAGACAGACTCCTCTATAATACTATTAGGTCTGGCACGTTTACCATGTTTCAATTTCTTAATAGCTAGTGATATATCTTCTCTGGAGATTTGTCTATCATATGTATTTTCTTCACTCTTCATCGCCTCATTGATCACTGTGGACTCACCCTTTTTCTAACAAATTCTTAAAATGTAAGAACCAGTCTTGCACTGCATGCTATTCACAGGATGTGATTTCTTTCCTGAGCTCGTGTGTATAGCATTCGAGATAACTGATGATTTTTTAACTGAGGACATAAGGTCATTCAATAAAAAAAAATCATCATTGTGTTCTTTCGCTTTTCTTTCATTTAAATACTGTACTCCCTTCTTGCCATACAGAACAATGCTCTGTCATCTTTATCAAGTGATTTCAAAAACGTTCTGAATATTATACGTAGCTTAGTGTTGGCTACCCTGCATTATTGATCAAACCAACCCTGTTTCCAACATTCACCCATGGGCCATTCCGTATTCTTGCCAACTTCTGCAACTTCTCTCGAAGCTGGTTCAGTAACTTTCGCATAAGCTTACCTTGCTGACAGACAAACATATTTTGCTCCATTTTCCTTACGGAAAATTGTAGGCATGCTGGTGTGTAATTCATTATCATTTTTGTTTTGCATGTTTTGCAATCATTCAAACAACCCAATCAGGCTAGTGCAATGGTGTCCAGCTGTTGGAACTTTGGAATATTTTTTTTTAGTTATCTGTATGGACCTGTACCTCTGATTACTGGCCTGCATAGGCCATGCGTTTTATATTCCCAACATCTCAGTTGAAGACTAGTTTGGTTTAACTTTGTATTCAATATCTTTTATTACTTCTCCGAAGATGGAATATGGCTGCCTTAATGGCGGGATAAAGAAAACGGTCATACACACAAAACTCCACTGCCTGTCTAGGCAGTGTCTGCAGGAGTATCAGCCTGCGTACGCAGAAAGAAAGAAAGAAATATCTTTATGTTTCTTTTCCCTGGAATGTTCAAGTCTGTGTTGTGAGAAAATTCACCCATTGATAGCATGTCCGCTCAATTATGCAAATTTTTATATGCACTTTACATCCTTTGTTACAACTAGACAATGTAAGGTGTGTCTTTTATCTTCCCACCTTTCAGTTTTAAGGGTATTGTTTATTTTTGTGTTCAAAATTTCTTTTATGATTTTGACAGAGTGTTCATGTCTGTGGGTTTTTGTTGGTCGTTTGTTTGTTTGTTGTTGTTTCCTTAGGTACAGGACGGAGTACTTAATGTCTGGGGGTGTCTATTTTGCTTGTTTTACAGTGATTCAATGTGGTGAGTAACCAGGCACCAGTGGAAAATCTGATCAGCTCTGTATAAAGCTAAACAGTGGCCAGCAATGATGTCTGTAGACATCAGCCCGCCGTTACATGTGACAAATATGACAAAATGTGGCGGGCATCCCCCACGTTTGGCGCTCCCACTCTTTGTTAAAGGTTGTCACAAATCTTGATCCGTGCCATAAGGAGATGACTCTTTTTCGTCAGTCAGGCAATCAAATTGGATGCAGATTTCCTTTGCATTTCGTGTGCTTTTAGTTTGGACAACAATCGCATATATTTCTTCTCTGTACACTGGTGAGAGAGAGGGATGAGGACGAGAGAGAGAGAGAGAGAGAGAGAGAGAGAGAGAGAGAGAGAGAGAGGAGAAAGGATGGGAGTAGAAAGGGGGGGAATGAGATCAGAGAGAGAGAGAATGGGAAGGAAGGAGGGAGAGAGAGAGGAGAGAGAAAGGGAGAGAGAGACAGAGACAGACAGACAGGCAGAGACAGACACAGAGAGAGTCAGAGACAGACAGACAGACAAACAGAGAGAGAGAGAGAGCACTGCCAGATACTTTCACCTCTTTAAAAAGGTTACACACAAAAACCTTTTCATATGTGTGCAATCTTCTGGATTCAATGCGAATTGCAGCTAATCTTGGGATTCCTTCCCTCGTACTACCGCCGTCATGAAATAACCTGGCGATCCCTCCCAGGGAATTGCTGCTTTGTTAAGATATTTCACAGGGGCAACCGACTACGTTTCATGCGGTTCGCGACAAATCATGTGACTGCAACACTTTGCGCTGTGATGGAATTCTGGAATGCTATACACAAGATCTCAAGAAAGAAATCACAACCTGTAGATAGCATTCTAGTGCAAGACTGGTTCTTACATTTTAAGAATTTGTTAGAAAAGGGTGAGCAAGAGTCCACAGTGATCAATGAGGCCATAAAGAGTGAAGAAAATACATATGACAGACTACCAATTTCCAGAGATATATATACTAGCTATTAAGAAATTGAAACATGATAAACGTGCCAGACCTAGTGGTATCATAGGGGAGTTTTCAAGAATTTTTGCTGAGTCTGTCTTCAGCTTTTCATGTAAATTGTTTAACGTTCTGTTTAATACTAGGATTTTTTTTTCCAAAGAACGGAAAGAACCTGTAATATTGCCCTTGTTTAAGAGGGGTGATCGAAATGATGCAAACAATTATAGAGGTAATTCTTTAAGAATATATGCAGTAAACTCTATAGTTTCGTCTTTAATAACCAATTACATGAACAGATGTCTCAGAATGATATAACGGGAGAACATCAAGCAGGATTCAAGAAAGATTATTCTGCAATTAATCATATGTTAAATCTAGTAGCTGCAGTTCAAAAACAATTTGTAAATAATCGGAAGTTGTATATTGCATAAAACCCAGTCAATATTGTATGCGATGGAAGAGCCAGATATCTTATATATGTATGTACTGCACCATTACGTGTTCTAACGTGTTAGCCGAAGCCAACTCAAAATGGTCTAATGTGAAATATCCCAGGAAAGCGCGTAAGCTTGTTACAACTAGACATAGGAGACACGGAATAATTAATCGTCTCAAGAACCAGCCAACACTCAAATAGATTCCCAGAGCCTTGGCGTCCTAATCTCCTCTACTGTGTTGACATACACACAAAGGGGATAACCTTACCGATCTATCCATTCCTGTTTTGACATGGGTTGGTGTCACGCACACCCACACACACACACACACACACACACGCGCGCGCGCGCGCGCGCGCGCGCGCGCGCGCACGCGCTGCGCACAACACACACACACACACACATGCATACACACATGCACACGCACGTACACACACACACACACACACACACATATATATATATATATATATATATATATATATATACACACATGCACGCTCCACATGCCTGCGCACACACATGCTTAAACTGACACACACACACACACACACACACACACACACACACACACACACACACACACCGCTCACACACACACACGCACACTCAAACTCACATACACACACACATACACACACGCCCACACACACGCGCGCGCGCGCGCGCGCGCGAACACACAC